>LLCD01000220.1:0-23287 GCA_001414355.1 Hymenoscyphus salicellus
CCCCCCTCCCCCCCCCCCGCCCCCCTTCGGAATCTCTTCCATACGATATTTTGTTGTTGAAAACAAAGCGCGGGAGGACTGGACCGGAAATTTCAATCTCCATGCCGCGGTGACCACCACACCAACGTGGACTGGCGAAGACAACTTGCGAAGCGCATTCACTTCCTTCAGCTACAGAAGGAAGAATTGTGGAGAATCTACAACACGCTCTATCGGCACTTGCTTCTTCCACGTCTTTGGGTCGTGTTTTCTATTGTGATTTGGGTATTCTGAGCTTAACTTTGTGTGTTCCACTTGTCATTTCTTGCAATCAATTGCGTATCCTCTCTTGGGTTTGGGGTTTCATCTTATTTGAAGCATTAGAAAGTGGTATTTTTCTGTTCATGATACCCTGTTTGTATAGCTTTTTGGTTGATGGTCTGTTTTAATCGAGAAATTATTTCATAAGCAGCTTTCTTTTCTGCCGTGTCGTTTAGTATCATTCCTTTCTTGTAGATAGTGGCTTTGGGGAAATCAATTGTAATCTTGTTCCCTACTCTCGTAACGATTGGGAATTTTTTGGCAGGACCAGAGCCCAGCCTACTACCATCGACATGAATTTCATTATTTCCACTTTCATCTGAACGTATTTGATCTAAGAAGCCACCATTCCCGACCCTACGGTTGAGATGTCACTTTCCCCACTCAAATCCCAAGAGCTTGGTAAATCGCACTCGCCAAACTCAGCCGCTGTACCAGTCCTTCGGGTTGTAAAACAGGCATTATTTCCCCTGTAGATCAGTGGGTCTAGCTTGCGGCATATGGGATTGTGATTTCTTTCAATTCCGACCGACGGTGCCGCCCGTGAAGCTGCATTTTATATGAGGTTGCACATCATACCTCTCGGGCGTCGTTGTGGCAATTTCCCAAAGGGGTTACTCCGACTTCAGAGTTGCCATTTTTAACGTAATTAGTTAAGGGTCCATTGAAAAAGACCTTACGGCCATCATTCTGTATATTGTATGTGCTTACTCGAATCCTGTCTTACATGTCCTAAGTTCGACTGCCGAAAACGCGGAGCCGCAACACCTTCAAGGCTTGCGTCAACCACTACAGTACCCACTCGGTGAGTAATGATGATGCCCGCCTTCCAAAAAGAGCTTGGAATTATGCCCGTTGATCAAAGAAGATGGATTCCTGTATTGGCCAGATATTTCAGTCAACAAGAGGGCTAATTCCGTGCCCGGGCACATTGATGCCCGAAAAGATAGTTGCTTATATTTACGTCAAGCATCCTCATCGCGAACTGTCGGTCAACGAAATTTCTTGTCAGCATCGAGTAGCACGAAATGCGTGAAAGGAATTATGGGTGCACCTGCTTGTGACATCGGGATTTTCCCATCAGCGACATGCAACAAATGTTCACCAACTATGCCCCTTTAACTCACGATGTACGGTACTTCATAATATACGCCGAGGACAGGCTTTTTGTAAGCGAGAGTTGATCTATTACTGTTGGTATGACTTGGTGGTCGTAAAGTGAGATGCAACAAATGGTTGTATTCCTATATCTTATTACATGAAGAGGAAAGAGACAGTGAAGTGGCATCCTACGAGCTTAAGTATCTGAGCAGCAAGCCACCCACGTGAACTCAAGCACGTGGATCTACCAGGATTATGGACCGACAATTACTTATGACTTGAAAGAATCTGAGGACTCTGATCAAATCTTGCCCCCAAACTGCGATCCTCAAAGCATTTTGTAATAGGCTTAAACAAACGTATGATAAATGTCCACTCCCAGTGATCTAAATATCAATGACACCGAAGAAACACCCCACGAAACATACCTTGGTACAACGTAACCATACCTCATGCATTGGAAGTCCAATCCATTTTTTTCCCGAGCCAATCAAGCCCTAACAATCAATATTTATTAACCCAATCATCTGATACTCCCTCCCCCCTTAACATCTGCAGTGTAACACGTGCTGACAGAATGAACGAACTTGTTACTGAAAACAATTTTTCGCGCATACGTATTCTTAGAAAAGTAAGAAGGATTTCTCTTACCTGTTTTGCCAATTGCCTACTGGGTAAACACCCTAGTTGCAAATACGAGTCTCCAAATTCCCAACTCACAAAGGAAAAGACTGCTCACTGGAGCAAACATACATTCATAATGTGACGAGAACCATCACAATGACAGAGGTTACTTTTATAACAACATCAAGGGAACACAACTGAGAGGCTGTGCTAGATGTGTGCCTTGATAGGAGTTGATAATCCAGCTGCACGAATCGCACACATCCAACGGCCAATCAAAATAAGCGAGCGCATTTATCAAACATTAGGTGGATCGAACCGTGGTCTCTTCCATGGTGCTTCCTTCATACCTGGGGCGGAACGCCACCAACCTAGTTCCCCGAACGCCGTCTCACGACATGAACACACCCTCACTCCTTCCCGTCCTCACGCAAATCAGCCCAATCAACCTAACTCCCGAGTCGCATAAAAAGTCCCTCTTGACTCCATCTACAAAGTGCCCCAGTGCCTAAAGGAAAGCCACCAACAAAAGAATATGCAAGGAACTTCTAAAAGTGCTTAATTATGTCATCGACGCGAGATGAGGAAAATAGCGCATAGATAATTACATTCGCGCGTAGATGTTTCGGCCAACAGACGTTCCCGTCTGTTGGCTCGCTTGTGCGGTAGTTGGTGGTGTTGTGACGCCGGAGAATAGATCGCACTTGCAATTTCGCTCCATGTCGTTGTAGAGTACCCCACCAGCAGCAGCCAGCCACCTTTCTTCCGGTGACACCAGAATTCAACCTTGTGTTGGTGGAACGGGCCGCTTTTAATATGGAATGTGACTCGTTTGTTCGCCTCACTTTCGCCGCCACCCCCCTAGGCCCCGAAAGGCGGCATGAGTTCAAGCTTTTGTATATCGAGGAATTAGCCATTATATCGTTCGTCATTGTAAATTCCAAAGACGTAGATGGATAATGTCTCTACTTGAAGGCTCTGGTTCCGCAATAATGGTGTCCTTATTTACACAATCCAGATGTGGGGAATTGAGTAAACTTGAGGGGGATTTAAGTGAGACCTTTATTTGAAGGACTAGAAACGGTGTTATTTACGGAAGGAAATCAGCGAGGGTATAGTGAATACGTCCCAAACTCTGCAGTGTGCCCGCTGGTCTTTTTTGAATACATAAAACAGTACAGAAAATCCCAGACTAGTATAAGCTCTTCGATATGGAATACCATTTGACGGGGTTTTCCGATCATGCTGAGTTTACCTCAATTAAGAAACAAAATGAAGATACGCAATGAATAGAAATTGGCAGAAAATCTGCGGACCCGAAATAATAGCAACACTAAGCGAATAATTAGGGGCGGGTATCAGAAACCAAGAGAGCCGCCAAGAGTATCAAGCAAATTCAAATTCGGCGGACTCGTGCAGAGTCTTACAGGCACAAATTGTAAAAAGAAGAAAAATAACGGCAGAGCTGAGGTTCGGGTTCCGTTGTTCCCTGTGTATCAAGAATCCTATGTCAACGCCGGGACCTTCGACTCTCCTTGCCTTTCTTTTGGCCATTGTCTTTCGATTTACTACTATCATGGCCTTTTGGTGGCTTGTGCTGAGTTGGCTTTTGAGCTGGCCCAAGATCTGGCCGAACGAATGAATTAGCGTTTAATGTTGGAATCCAATTTTTCTCGACCATGCCGATAGGAAGTACCCGAACATAGTTCTCAACCGTATATATCTTGCTGTAATTGAGTCGCGAGAAGGCTCCAAGGTCTCCTTCCGGGCCAGTTTGTTCCCTCCTCACACAAATCGGATCCTTGGTCAGATTCTCCTTTACAATAGTACCATCCTCGGCTTCGTAGGAGTGCTCGGGTGGGCACTGATTGCCAGTATATATGATGGCATGTTGGTATCGCTCAGGAAGATTCGCCTTCAACGTTGCTTGTCCGTTGTAAGTGTGAATCGGCCTAGAGTTCGTGCTTAGTCAAACCAGAGCTAAGAAAGAAGTAAAAGAATGGCTTACGAGCAAATACTGTTTCCATAGCCCTCTCTTATCACAACAAAGCGACGGATTTCACTATAAGCTCCCTCATCAAGCCATACGGTACTATAGTGCGTACCATTCCGACTTCCGCCCTTCTTCAAAGCTGGTTCCGTCCAAAGCATCATAAACACGCGGCCGACTCTCCAAAACTTCCTCTGGTCCCTTTCTGGAATTACACGATAACGAGGGTCAAGCTGCTCGCGATCTGCGTTGTCCGTGGGTCGTCGAATAGTACCCGATGATTCCACGTAACCTCGTTCGGGTATTGTAGGTTGTCTGTTCAGCGACATGCCACTAAACGTTGAGGTAATATCACTGGTATTGTCATATTCGCTGGTGGCATAGTTGGAAGTCGAGGAACCGTAAGTGTTGGCAAATCCAGCAGCGGAGCTAGAAGAACCCGAAGAAGACAGAACCGGCTGGGTGGAATAGCTAATGCCACCAGTACGAGATCCAAACCCCTGAGAAGAGGCAGTCGCAGTAGTGGCAGTAGTAGTATAATAAGAATCATTATTCGTGGGGGGTAAAGTTTGGTATTTCTGCGCAAGTGCAGCCATAGTCGTGGAGGCTTGTCCGGTGTAGAGCTGCGTACCTGTATTACCGCTTCCTTGCGTAGTTGAGATAGTAGAAGGGGTGTTGCTTAGTATGACGTTGTCTCCTGTACTTCGAGGGGTCTCTTGCTGCTGTTGGGTAGTCTGTGACGGCCGATACTCGTACTCAAGTTCTCCTGATGGTCCATATCTCCACGACCAATGGCGTTGAAGTTCATCGTCCCATTTCCATTCCGACCAGGCGGTAGACTTGTCGACATTCTTGCCTTTGCTGCTGCTTGTTTTTGAAGGGCCCATGTTTGGCTGAGTGATGATATTTGGGGTACATTACCTCTGTACAACTCGGGAACCTACGCAGACATGCGCTGGATGAATGGCTTGAATGCTGTCTTATGGTGTTGAAGGTGCCACGCACCTCCGCAATTGAAAAAGGCTTTCCTAGCATGGCTGGTTTTAGCCAGAAAGCAACTTGATTTGTACTATAAGGTTGCAATCAGGACCAGGTAGGATGTGCAGCAAAGTGCCGTCACAAGCGCTGGGAAAGAAGTTTATAATTGGTGGCGGCCCATAATAATATACGCAGGAGTGTTCAAAGGGGGGCTGCTGCCACCACTGATACCATTCCATTCAGTCGAAGAGATATGAGCTCAGACTCCCCCCGACAAACGATACAGTAACAGCTATAGGTATGAATTCTCGCTGCTTTAAGCGGCAGGCTATCTTTGTGTTGCAAAGCCCGGGTCAATAACGAGTCAGGGTGTGAGGCTTGAAGATCATATTACGAAGTGCATGACCAGTATGAAAATCAAATTCGTATAAACCCTTTCGTCGCATCTACCTAATGCAAAAATTGACCCCTCGAGGATTGGATCATGCCCGACCCAAAGAGTGTTTCCACCTACACACATTGGGCACTGACACTATTGAAGAAATCTGGCCACTACAGCTCGGTTTAGGTCCCAATAATTCAAGGTAGCGCGGTGCTACGTGGCTGTGGGGGTTTCTTTCGCTAACGATATCCAGAGTCACGACCAAAAAGCATACTGTCGAGTTCGCCAAGGGGGTGGTGGTAGTTTAATATCGCCGAAGTGACGTGCGAAAAGCTTTACCAAGGAACAAAAGAGGGACGAAGTTTTGATGGAATTAAGATGGGGACTGAAAGTTCTTCTACTGGAAAACCAATCGCCGACCTGGTGGGGTTAATGAAAGCTCTGAAATCTGTCGCAAAATTGCAACAAGATATCTCAAATACTCAAATTGCTTTTCGAGAAAAAAGAAGAGAGGCGAGCTTCAAAAGAGAGGTCGTATCGGAGTGTGATGCCAAATTTATGCGAGAAGTTCAAAAACTCATCGCAAGTGAGGAATCTCAACAATTCCAACAATTCCAACAATTCCAAGAGCTTGCACACAACTGCCAAACTGCCCGGGATGCTTTGGGCCCGGTTGAAGAGGAAGGAATTATTGCTGAACAACAATTGGAAGGACAAATATGGTCGCTGCGAGAAGCTGAGAAGCGGCTTTATGACGAGTTCGAGTTCGAGTTCCAAACCGCTGCTCGGTATCCATCGCCTGAGAGTGTGGATTCCAGCGTCTACCAACCGCCATCAGATCCATACGACTATGAAGACCAGTTGAATAGCGATGCTGCAAGACACGAGACAAAAATCTCTCCAGGGAATCCAGAGTGCGCCATTTTGTCCACAAGCTCGGCTGGCAATGGACTTGAGATAGGTCGTGATATAGAGGCTGCGCATCTTGTGCCAGCGCTCCCAAACTCACAAGTCAATTCCGAACATGAGGCATGGAATTCAGATTCGGGTATGACGGGTATAGACTGCGAGGTCGATCAAGGGGCTACTGGAATCCTGAAAGGACATGTCCAGAAATCATCAAGTAGACATAAAAGTGATTTGTACGTCAACTTGCTCACAAACTTTGGGTCGAAGAGAGACAGAATCAACAAATGGCTGGAGAAAAACGCCCTAGAATCTAGGATTGAGGCAACATCGATCTTCAATGTTCTTGGGGAGGAGCTGGGATTGGAGAGTGATGAGATGCCGTCAAATTGGTCGCAACTGGTTATTGCATATTGGGAATTGGATGGTGCGGCCGTTTCACGCCTTGGAGAACGCTGCCTCGACACTCAACATGAGGAAGGATTCAGATGAAACTCGGAAATAGATAGTGATTGGGCGCGGCAATTTTATCCCGGATACTTCGATCGCTCATTCCTAGTGCCACCGAGGGGTTGACATTTACCAAAACCTAGGTCAATTGACAACATAAAACCATGACAACGATACGGGTGTGATGGTTTAGCATCGCTTGGGTTGATAGATCCAAAAGTACTTCAGGTCTTTAGTGAAACCACTTGGTACATTCTTGGCCTGGAGACAAATGCCCGACGAGAAACCGGTTCAGAATGGCTCAAGAAAGGTTTGTCGGTTGTAAAACAAACCGCCAGCAGCGTGGGTATGCCACGTCTCATTCCTAATTTGGGCAATATATTTCTCCGGCTTTGTTTTTTTGCACCACTCGTGGGCTTTGAAACAGGGCAACGAGCGCAGTAAAGCGGCTCGAAGTATAATAGTAGCCATAAGAGGAAGATCACTTAAATCCTAGTCGACAACCCGCATGCCAGGCATTGCCAGTGTGCCACTCGGTGATATTCTACATGCTGTAGACCAGTCAATGACGGGAATGTATGAGGATTGCTGTACTTCATAAAATAAAATCAGGTGCCGTTTAAGAAATTGGGAGAGTGCCTGTGACCTTTGAAGCAGTGAGCTTGTACTCCGTATGATTTTCCATCCCACCTCGCGTTTTGATATTTGATCAATTGTGACAGAGCAAAGCGGTCCGAGCCGCCCCCATGCTCGGATGCACGAGTTATTTCCGCCTTAAAAGATATTTTCCTCATATTTGGGAGCCAATGGGTAATTTGTAGGCTGTAGCCCACGAAAAGATTCCTCTTCGCGATCGATGGCAAGAGATAGATAAACATCAACCCTCGCTGGAAGGAAGGCCGTCAAATATAAACATAACTCAAGTCAGTGGCTACTAATACCTACATTGTACAAGGTCACGTTGGTGTTGGTGGGTGCTGCAAGAGGATAGACACGTGCTAAGATTTGATGTTTAGTGGTCAACCACCCCTTCTTCATGGGTCCATCGCCCGCACTGAGATTGGGTTAATGGAAGCGCGGCAAGTCGGGGTGCAATGAGCGTGGTGTGGAAGGCTACGAATTAGTTGAGTAAAGCCATGTGCTATTTTGAGGTATGACAGCAGGAAGAGTTTAAATCGACTTAGCTGGAGATGAAGAGATCTTGGAATACAGGCTAAAGCTGCATGCTTGATCGAGTTTGAATTGTTCGCATAGAGACGCACAACGCATGGAAAGACCCCGCATCTTCGGTGACGATGATTTTTGCATCTCCTGGCGGCAACCTGCATATTCTTCGAGTTGGGAATGAACCTGAGGCGGTCGGGCAGGCATACCGATTGATATCTGGAGCCTGAGCTAACTGGGCCGCGTCGAGAGATGATGGTATTGGTCATTGTCGTCTCCAGCAGAGTAGTTGCTTCGTTCTCTTCTGATCCTTTCTCCCCCTCCAAGGGACTCCCGAGAGCCCGAGATTCTGTTCGTTGTCCTCGATTATACCGGGGCAATGTAACATAGGGTCATTATCGGCCCACAACCTCCACGGCCCGTCGCATTTTGATGACGAGGGAGGACGAGAACACGGAGGAGGAACACGGCGTGTAAACTCAGAGTCGGAATGGGATATTGGGAAATCTAGAGACAGTTAGCAGATTTCTATTAAAAGGATTCAGGGGGTAAGAGGTTGTCATAAAAATGTTTGGTGTTGGTGAGGTTGGAAGTGGGTCAGAAAAAGACGGAAGAACTTATTCTCCGCAGTAAACCTCTATTTGGCACTAATGGAAATAAACAAGAAAATCGTTTGAAGGTAAGTTTTTTTTGGATTAACCATACTGCTACTACCTATGTATTTCCACTGAATAGCCCTTTCTATTGAATCCAGTCGATGGGATTCCGAATTGCTCTGGAACGATTTTCGCCGAAATGTTCTGATAAAAACCAAGTAATATCCAGCTATGGATCACTGAACCTGGGAATCTCTCTCATTCACAATCATTCTTTTTAGTTTACTTTACCCGGCTTTGCGTAATGACACATGGCTTTGGGAAATAAAACCTCCTGCGCAGTCCACTCCTCGAGAGATCCCCAAGCTCGTAGAATGCCCCTCGACCTCAAGGTTCAGAGCGCGATCGACCCTTCTTTCAAACTTTCGGTCGATGGTTGTCGAGTGGAGGAAGCTTGCTCTTTAAAATCACCTCCAAGTTTGCCTTTCCAGATAACGTACATCTCATCCCTAACATTCTCGCTAATACCTCGCCATTCATCCCCCTCAGCCTCTTGTTGGCGCTTGGAGAAAGGGACAACATCGAAACGGTGGCCTACCCAAACACCCCGGTGCGTTTTTTCGGTGAAGATTGGGTCTTTGTGAGTAAATTGTGATCGAGCAATGACGACTTGTCCGAAGCCGATGTGATCGATGGGGGTCCGTGAATGAAACGAGGGTCCAAGGAAAGTACTTCTGATCGGACAATCTCGTGGGTAGTTAGGCTTCGCAGAATCCATGGTATGTCCTCTCGATAATTGGGGGGGTTGAGAGTTCTGCTGATGTCCTCGTTGTATTGAGCTGAGTGAACCATATTTGTGAGGCGGTCTATTTCTGGGTTGAACCCAACGTCAAGGTTCTTTCTGATGGCTTTGAGATTGTTCATGTCGCTCTCTTCGGCTGTATCGAGAAGTATGGTGCGCATTGAAGAACCTCGGTCAAACCACTGAAACAAATTAGGGTCTGGCCTCCTTTTCGAAATCGGGGCAGTGAGCATAAATTAAACTTGCTCCCAACCACTGAGAATACGAGTACAAAAGAAGGGACCAAAGGACAAGTCGCTTACGATATTTCTAGCGTTACCAAAAGGATATCTTCTCCTGCCATTAGTAACAGCTTTCAGCGTCTCTGAGTCTTTACGAACTACGTCTTGCCAATCGAGGCCTTTGCCTTGGTCTCCCTTTGCATCAATTTCTTTGCTCGTATTGAGGTTTTTTGGCTGTAGTTCGATTGGTGCGCCAGCCCCATAACATACGATTCGTTCGCCGACCCATCGACCTCTTTTTGAATAGTGAAACTCTAGGATCCGCGGTCTCGCGATGGACCAGAGCCTCGAATTTGTGAGACCAAAACGAGCGACATCTTCAGGTTCGAGGTTGTCAAGAATCATCATAGTTACGTCGAGAGGAAGCTTCAAGAGAAAGCATGAAGTATGAAGGCTACTTCCAGCAGCAGAAGCCGATGCGTTAGAGGGAATTCGTCTCTAGTTTGAGGAAAGGTGTTGCTGGATGGTGGCTTCTTCCCTTTATTCCATATTAGCAATCATATGTGAGGGTCTTGGAATGTCTCCGCACAACTGTCTCCCATGATCTGTATCTCGGCCCATTCGAGCAAGATTTTCCACAAGTTCTCTTGGGGTCATTGCAGGTTTTCCATCCTTCCGAAAAGTATAGTTTCGAGTTTCCTCAGTGCGGAAATATAATTGCTCTAGAAGGCGTTCAGCACTTGGAGATACGATTGTGAATCGCTGTGGCAGAGTTAGGCCACCAAACATCATGTTTATGGTGGTCAAAATTGCAGCTGCGTGGGTTTGGGGGTTCGCTATGGTGAATTAGGTATCAAAAGACGGCGGCTATTGGGGTGAACTGTCTTTGTCTCTAGTTGATGTTGAGATAACTTGTTGTGAGAGTGGAGTAGCTTTCCAGGCTTGGGGGAAAGTATTTGAAAGGGAAAGCAAAGGCGAAAGTGAAACTATCTTCCAAAAACTCAATTCACTCTCTCCAACTTGTTATTTTATTGACATGTGGTCTGTGCTCCAGAATACTAGGTAAGTGTGTGTCCCTACCTCCTTGACTCTGTTGCTAACCAAAAAAGTCTCACAGTATTTGAGTGAATCATTGGATAGTCATGAAACCTCAGTAGAGCGTACAGAGTTGATTGATGGGATTGAGTTTAAGAAGTTACTGTGGTTTCAACAATTTGAATTCTTAATAATCTAGTAGCCCAAATTGACATGCACAATAAGTACTAGTTTGTACGTAGATTTGGCAATGACATGGTTTGATTCCATCAGTGTCACTTCCTAGTGGTGAATAATTAAGATATCAAGGAAAGTTTTACATAGAGTCCATTTTACGTAACCAATAGTTTGCACAGTGCAATTAATCAGAAACGGTCGTAAAATCATTCATTGAAATAAGTGAGCATCAAATTTGGTAGTGTAATACTGCCACAATAGCTTCCAAGTAACCAAATAAGCGAGCACGCGATTTCCATCGTTTCTCCTAGAGCTTCACATGATTAATTTACTTCCAAGCTTGAAAATACTTTTGGTGAGGTTCTACCGACTGAAAAGAGTTTTGCTTGAAAGAACTTATAATTGCTGCCATTGTCAAGCAATGACGTGAATGCACCTTCCATATATCAAATTCCCCATTTCGCTTCTTCATATTTGAAGGATTTCAACACATCTTGAAGCATTGTTTTTCCGTGGCTGTTTACAATGGAATACCATTTACGCAGGTTGCAGGTACGAGGGATTTCTAGGCCACCACATTGGAGGGGGAAATGCTTTCCTTTCATTCGCTTTCGATACGATGGTTACCATTCGGTACCTACCGACAGTACGCAATAATAGCACGAGTAACGACAAGAAGTCTCTCCACCTTTTTTGCAAGTTTAATACGAAGATCGCATACAAAGTTAAGCCTTCTTCGATTCTCGCCCTCTTTCATCGTTTACCTATTTTGTACAGCATCATCGGTTGATCGGCCCGCAAACTCAATCGAAACGTGTTTTAACGTAGCCGTGTTCACGAATACATGGAAGGGTCTAATTTTTCAACAGAAACTTGGTCAAATGAATTAAGGCGTCCCAAATTCGAAGAAGAAGAAAATATGTGCCAGTGAACGCTCTCTTAAATATACGACATTTAGTTCGTATTCATCACGATTCTATTTTGAAGTGTGGTGTATTATGGTGATATGGTGTGAGATAAACGAAATCGACCATTATCTCCCCACAATCCCTTAAGGTTCCCCAAGGGAGGGTTTATGCAAGTACAACGTTACGAGAGCCGCACCTTAAAGACCCAGTATCTCGTATCTATTTCTGAAAACAGTGTCATCGTGACAGCATGACTTTTAGGACTGAATAAATAAAGGTGTATATATAAATTCCCACACCACTAAAGTTTTCTAGCATCATCAAAGTACAACATCAGTATTCTATTAATTGAGATATTCAACAAGGAATCAAATTTCCTCATACCACCAGACACTTCGAACATGTTTTCAAAACTTCTTGTTCCCCTCACGGCTCTAACCGCCATCGCTTATGCTGCCCCAGCAACCCCCATCGTTAGATCAGCCCTTGTCGATAGCATTACGACATTTCAACCAGCCTTCAAAAGCTCGTTTTCGCCACTTGATGGCAAACTTATCAGCGCTGTGAACGGGGGATTCTTCATCGGCAAAGAACCAACCATATCCTGTGACCCCTCACACGCACCTTGTGGCTACTTCAAAAATCTAACTACAATTGCACTTTCCCATGACAACCATACTGGAACATTAGTACGTCTTACAACTCATCTTTCAATCTCCAAAAAAACAGTCTCAAGGATATAAACTAACACGTTTCTTCCAAGCCTGTCTTTGTTACCTATGTGACCGGTGGTACTCAATCCATTCACATCAAACCTACAGGCGAACTTGCGTACACAGCACCCGGTGTTGCTGTCCCTGAAGGTTCTAAATCCGGACCATTTACTTTGCAAAATACCTGGGATCCTCCGACCGGAAATACCTATATCGCAATATACTACACTGATTTTTGGATGGCCTGTCCAACTGAGGAAGCGGATTTGTACCAAATCTTTGCAGGAACTCCCTCGAAAAACCCTCAGTGCGACGTTTTTAATATGGTTCCCAACCCCAGCTATGTTACGGATCCCTTTCCATCGGCTTATGAGTATAGTGTTTGAATTGAAGTGGAAGGATTTTTATGAAAGGAAGAAGGGATTTCGGAGAATTATCGCACGACTGTTTCTGCTTCTTTTGCATAGCGAGGTTACATAAGTTTAACGCTTACTTACTCTAGAAAAAGTGTAATAGATAATACATTTGTTAAAACAATAACGAATTATGCATGACTTAATGTGTGCACCAAACAACTCTGCCATGGCTTAGCAGGAGTGGCGTCTCTAGGTCCGAAAAATCTTCCCTTTTCAAATATTTATTTACTCTCGCTATATCGAATTCCACGATAAACCACTTAGATTCTCGGAAGGTGAAGGATTCAATTGCACTCTTGAGATACTCGTTTCTCAATGGCTGTTTATACGATAGAGTATCACTGGCGGATGTAGCTACTATGACCTGTTTAGGCACCCACATTAGAGAAAATAAGCATTCCCCTTCCTCCGCACATCGCTGTGTTATGACTTTTTTTAATATTTGCATCCGGTGAGCTAAATACGAGGTTTACCTCGTCATCGTAAAAAGTAGCATCAGCTGATTTGTTGCCCGGCTTGTCGAAGCCGAGACCGGTCGAAAGCTCATGATGCTCATGGGATTTAGATATGTTGAAGAAAAGCTTCAACAAATAAATCATGATACTCAAGAGTTTGAAAATGTCTAGTTGTTGTCTTAGGAACGATCTGGCATTGAATTATTACTTTATTCGAAGGTGTACTGTAGGGTGGTGTGAGGTAAGCGAAAGCTACCACTTTCTCCCCGCACTCCCTTGAGTATGATGAAATATGTACCAAAAAGTAATCAACCGGGTACAACGTTGCGAGAGCCGTGGTTTAAGAGCTATTGGTTCTCGTATCTATAAATGATTCCTTGTAAGCTTCTGACAAGGATCAGTTTCATTCTTGAGAGTATTTAACTCCCTCCCTCCCCCCAGCTACTACATTTCTACCATCATCGAAGTACAACATCAATCTTCTGCAAGACATAACATTATCAGGACTCTCAAAGACTTTCAAAATGTTCTCAAAACTATTCGTTCCCCTCACGGCTCTAATAGCACTTACAACTGCTGCCCCGACTATCGATGTCAGCATCGTTCAACCGAGGGTGTCCCTCGCTGGCTCGCCTCTCGATGGACAACTTATCAATGCTGCCAACGGCGGATTCTTTATCGGAAAAGAGCCAACCACAACCTGTGTCGAGACAGCACCTTGCGACACCTACTCTAATCAAACCAGAATAAACTTTTCATTATGGCAAGCCGGTACAGGAAACCTGGTAAGTCCCAGCCTTCTTACTTCAACCGAGCAACCTTCAAAGTTTCCTTTCACTCGGTCGGAATTCATTCTCATAAACTAACTAGATACTTTCTCAAAGGTGGTCGCGGTTCCTGGTGGTCAGTCTGTATACGTACTCTCCACAGGAGAACTCGCGTACGGAGCGCCTGGTGCCATTGCACCTGCGCGTGCCATTGTCAACGGATTCCGCGCCATAGACTACTTCGACTCAGCAGGACAATGGTTAAAGTCGGTGATCAGTGCCAGTGGGAATTGGGTGGCTTGCCCGACTGGTGATGAAGGCGTGTATCGCGTTTATGCGGAACGTTTGGTGACAGAAACTGGATGTACTTTTTTTGAAATTTCAACCAATACGGTTGACGACACGGGTGCAACAGCTTATGAGTTTACAGTTTGAGTATAGAGAAAAGGTTTAGAGAGTTCAAAGCTTGCCGTTTTGTCTTTCTTTAAGACGAGGTCAATTCAGGACTTGTTTCGAATTAGCGAGTCACCATCTGTGAGTTTCATTTCTACCGCTTCGTTATAATAGAAGATATTACATACATCAGTGAGATTTGGCCCTTCCTCGATTTCAGAGTTCAGGTTATCGTACTACGTAAACCGTAAGAAGACATTGTACTTGAATAATTAGACCAATTAATCTGATTGATCGAGGCCGTTTATAATAATGTTGTTTAACTTAGGTAACTAAGAATTTTGAGCAAAACTCGTTCAATAAGAGCCCAAAGGACTTTACAAAGAAGTGTCTAATTATCTCACTACAACTCCTCACACCCCCCACGGGGGTAAAATCTCAAAACCCCACCCCCTGTTTGTAGGTGACCTATCAACAGCACTAGTTTAAAAAAAATTGAAAAGAAATTCTCCTATTTCTAGGTCGCCCAGGAACAGCATGGTCTCAAAGTTACAGCTCTTCATGGTAACCTAGGAATAGCTTGATTTCGAGAAGAAAGGGTATTACCAGGTTACCTGGGAATGGCGTGATTTCAAAAAAATAGCTATTGGTAGGCCACCTAGTAATAATACTTGGGAATTAAAAGGCAGGTATATATACACGAAAGCAGACAATAAAGCATAGCATAAACTCTTGCAAGGAGTGTACCATTAGTCCATCCAACTCGCAGAAAAGAATAAAGTGTAAAATAAGCTGGCGAAATCATGCCATCACTCGATTTTAGACGATTCAATCACTTCACGAACTCATTAATGTAATCCTGTGCCTAAAATCGATTTTTCACTGTTGACATCCTCAATCTTCATTGTGGATCCACCACGTTGGGATATATGAAGAAGTTAAACATACTTCCGAGAGCCAGCGATAAGCATAACATCCTCTACAGGTTCAACCTGTCTCTCTATGAGCTCGCTATATACCTTCTATATAGGTAATTTATGATCAAAGAGGAAATTACGCAGAAGTAGCAAAGAAATGAATACAAGCTCTTCTTTCTTGAGCATTACTTGCATGCGATGTACCTAGAAAAAAACACGATTGACTACTATCTTACCACATATGTCATCGCTCAAACCAACCTCTTACATCATGCATGCCTGTAACATATCTTGATCAGTAAATGATGATTGCTAGGTTTGTATTGCTATCCTCGATTCAATCGCTCATGCACCAGAGGGGTGTTGGGGGTGTATTTACTACTCGTACGTAAGCACCCTTAACCTCAAGCATGCGCAGGAAGAGGGAGAACCGAGATACCCTTACAAAGGATGACAACTTGAACAGCATTAGAAACCAAAATGAATTGTTAACCGTACATGATTTCAGGTCTTCTGATATGGTGGGTAGTTAGAGAGTGCTCAACCACTCGCTCCTTCACTCTCACCCAAAGTCCAAACCCGACACGAGAAATCGCACTTTATAATATTTACGGAAGGAGCGAAGTACCTTCATGCATTGAGCAGGTCAAACCTACCGCGCCACTTTTTCCCCCTCCTTGATGGCTTACTCGATATTTGTTAGCTTATCCCCACTCTCCTTTTGGCCCCCAAACGTGGGGTCTGGCTTATCCATCCGGTTTGGCTCATCTGGCTTAACCCAACTCCCCTTTTGGCCCCCAACTCAAAAAATAAAATCCCACCCGGTCTCCCACCTTAGACTCCAAAAACTCCTCACAAAAAGCATCATACATCACCTCCTCCCAGTCTCCTTCCTCAATCTCCCCGCCGCCGTAGTTGGAGGTGGTTCCGGCCAACTCGAAACCGCATCCTCCATCTCCTCCAAAAATGTCGTACTATTATGCACACTTGTCCCCCCCAACACGATCCTCACCCCCGGCGAACTAGCATTAAGCTGCGACACACACTTGGCCTCCTCAAAAGTCGCACCCCCCGCAATAAACACAATGATATCCTGCGGTTTATCCTTCGTGGAAGCGCCTTCAAAGGGATATTGCTGATCGCGTAAGCGTCCTTTGATGAGATTCTGGAGGGTGAGTTCGAGACGGGGGGAGTGTTGGGTATAGACATTTTCTACGCCTTTGAGACCTTTGAATCGTCCTGCTGCTCCTGAGAAGATGGAGGCGGATTCGAACATGTCGGAGATGCCGCCGGCGGATTGGGCTTGTTGGAGGGAGGATTGGTAGATGAGGAGTTTGGCGATTAGGTCGATGCGGCGTTGGGGGACGTTTCCGGCTGCTGTGAGGAGATCTACTAAGACGGGGATGGCGTTGGAGGGGTGTTTTTGGTAGCGGAGGGAGTAGAGGGCTACTAGTCTTAGCTTTGAGTCGGCGGTGGCTGTTGGTGATTGGATGAGTCGTTGGACGTTCTGGGTTTTGTGTTAGTAAAAGTATCATTCTTATGAGAGGAGGGAATTTTTACCTTGAGATCCGTGGCATGATTATCGTTACATGCCAGACTCTGTTCCACCTCACTCACTTCCAACAGATTCTCGCCTCCGACTCTCCTGCTCAATTCTCCAACCAGCGTGACATGCTTGCTAACATTCCCAGAGAGCTTTCTAAATTCCGGGTAGTCTTCAATAAACCGCTTCATGTCCGCTATTGACTCGATATTGGAACTGTTCTTCGTCTTGGATTGGTATTGCTCAACGTAATCTTTGATATTCCCTCCGAGATCTCCAAAATTCAGATACATATTCTTCTTGAAGAATGGATCTTGATCCTGTGATAGAACCACTTCCTTCAATTCTGGTCGAACATCTGGTACGTCACTCAAGTCCACTCGTCCATTTTGTATTCCCAAAAGTTCATGGACCATGGCTTGGTATGTCCATTGAGTTAATAGTGGTGTAATTGGGTCGTCTCTTCTGTCCAGTATCAAAAGTATTGGGGGCGTGTCGACCTTTCTAAAATCAAATAACTGGTCCTCTTGTGTCATAAGGTATTTGACTTCAGTAGCAAGTTTCTTTGCGAGCAAACTGTTTTTCTCGTACCGAATCAACGGCTTCTTTTTTAGAGATAACAGAACTCCAATAATTCCCTCCGTTGCTCGTTGAAGGGCGTCCGTATTCCACGTATCCGGGTTCTTGCTCCATATCCTCTGCCTGGGGAAGCCCATGTCCAGTGTAAATAAATCCGGGTTGACTACCAAGTAGTCCGCAAAATGTTCTTGCACTGCTCTGACCACTTCATGATCATCTGCCTCTGCCAACCGTTCCAGAGAAGACTTCTTCACAATGTTGCTAAAATATATATTGTATTCTCCGTACTTGGGTTCTCGGAATTCGTCAATGAGGAACTGTATCGAGTCTGCCGAAGGCCGCACAAAACACAGACACTTCAAGTGCCGCATCTTCTCCCTATTCTGATTGTCCAATCGATCGATGAGGTAGACTTCGTGGTTCAGCAGGGCGGACTGGGTGATGGCGGTGGAAACGATGGACACGGTTTCACTATCCAGCAGGAGAATCTTCATTTTGGCGGCAGGCGTCCCCGATGCACTATCCCCCGCAGACACCATCTTCGAGATGTATCCCGATACAGCCTGTACGACGTCCATGTTGTCTGTTCGTTCGTTGTTCGTGACGGCGCATGTATTGTCAAGGTCCACCTGATGTGGTCATCTCCGTAGTGCCTTATCCTCGTCGTGATCCCCAACCTCGCGCTCCCAACACTTCGTGATAGATTTCTCTGGTAATAAACTCGGGGGTTTCTCCTTAAGGACTCGGAATTCGCAGAATATCGAAAACAGTCGAGTTACGTTGATCTACCTAGTTTGTTGAAGTCGTAGGCAAAGCCAGCGTTCACGTCTCGAGTTATCAACACGGACCCTCTCGCGAGCTGTGCCGAAGCTTTCAGCAGCAAAATACAGTGACGGAGCTGCCTGAGTTCGTGAATCAAGGTTCTGTATCACAACTCACTATTTTCACCACGCCAACTGGCGCAACTCTTATATTTATACACCCACTTTGCCCTCATTCTTCGCAGATGGAGAGGCGATAAAACCTGCCAACACCTACACCCAAACCAAGACCATGTTGCCATACATTGATACCCGTAAGAACTACCACCCTATTCTAGCCATAGCCTTGGGGTAGCCGCGTCTGACGTCAATACTTTACAGCCTTTCAGTATGTTGCTGGCATCTTGGGAGCATCGCCAGATGAGTGTGAGTTTCCTCCTGGTCCATTGTACACATTGCAGTGCTAATATACTGTATAGTAAAACTCATTACCTCGTTCCTCCTTTCCTACCCACTTGCTGGCCTGCTCAAACGAGTGCCAGACTCTAGGCCGGCGCTCAAGAATCTCTTTATAATTGGGTTAGTGGCATATTTTATACCAAGCAGCAATACATATTCTGATAGTACTGTAGAGTATCAACCTTCTACTTAGTCGGCCTTTTCGATTTATGGAGCGGGGTATCGACACTGGCAATTAGCTCTTTAGGAGCCTATTTCATCGCACAATACGTTCAAGGCCCTTTCATGCCATGGATTGGCTTTGTATTTTGCATGGGACATCTGTCCGTCAACCAACTCACGAGGCAATTCGCCAATAACCCTGGAGCGGTGGACATATCCGGGGCGCAAATGGTGCTGGTCATGAAGCTCACGGCTTTTTGCTGGAATGTTGCCGACGGTCGACTTCCTGCAAGCGACTTATCCGATTTCCAAAAGGAGAGAGCACTTAAGAAACTACCCAGTCTCCTCGATTTCGCTGGATATGTTCTATTCTTTCCATCTTTGTTTGCTGGGCCGGCTTTCGACTATGTCGATTATCGAAATTGGATTGAGACGACAATGTTCGAGGTTCCAGCGGGAGTAAGTCCCTCCCAGATGCCACCCACAAGAAAGAAGAGAAAGATTCCTCGTAGTGGAACACCCGCCACATGGAAAGCAGCGGCTGGACTTTTTTGGATTCTTGCCTTCCTGAAACTTTCCGGAATGTATTACCCTGATCTATTGATTGGTGATGAATATATGACTTACGGCTTTGTTCGCCGAATTTGGATTCTCTATATGCTTGGCTTAACCAGTCGGCTAAAGTATTATGGTGTCTGGGCTTTAACAGAGGGATCATGTATCCTTTCTGGCCTGGGTTACAAAGGCGTAGATCCTGTCACCGGAAAAGTGAGCTGGGACAGACTCCAGAATGTTAACCCATGGGGAGTCGAGTCTGCTCAAAATACTCGAGCCTATTTAGGGAGTTGGAATATCAACACCAACAACTGGCTTCGAAATTACATGTATCTTCGTGTCACGCCTCGTGGGAAGAAGCCCGGATTCCGTGCAAGCATGGCTACATTTACCACCAGCGCTTTCTGGCACGGATTCTATCCAGGCTATTACCTTACTTTCGTCCTCGCAAGTTTCGTTCAAACAGTAGCTAAAAGTAAGTCCTACCCATCCACCCATCGTTATTCATTTTGTCACTAACCGAAACAACAGATTGCCGCCGTTGTTTCCGTCCATTCTTCCTTGACCCCAAAACCGAAAAACCTACCAGCACCAAGATCTACTATGATATCGCCTCCTGGTTCATAACTCAAATCAGCTTCTCCTTCGTCACAGCGCCCTTCGTCCTCCTCACCCTTCCTGCCTCCTTTCTTGTCTGGGCACGTGTCTACTTCTATGGAGTCATCGGTACCGCTCTTGCAACTGCCTTCTTCAGCTCCCCCGCAAAAGGAATGATACTCAAGAAGCTGAACGCACGTTCTGGTACCTCCCAATTGAAACGAAGTACATCACAAGATAGCCTTGCCAGGCACGAGCCCGTTCTCGGTCTACCCGCCGAGCCGCAACAGGATCTCGAGGAGCTGGTAGGGGAGGTCAAGGCTGAGATGGAGTTGAGGAAGAGGAAGATGAGTCAGGGGAAGGGGGGTAGTGGGAAAGGAGGGGTTGGATTTGCTTCTGGTGTGAAGGGTTGAAGATGAGTGGTTAGGGGAAGGAACTGATTGAGCGGAAAACTTCTTAGTGGTTATGCGGATTCATCCGGGGCCTATCGAAATGAATACCTAGGAAATAAACAAACCAATTTGAAGAAACAAAAATTACTCTTTTGTTGAACCACTCCTTCTCATTGCTCAATCCAGAAATTCGAGGGTTATTAGTATGCGGTTTCAACTTTCTGGATTGGGGAAACCCATGTTCACAGGGGTTCCACAATGCGATTCTTCCCTGACCCCTCCATCTCATCCGATCTTCCACATCGCATGAAATACAAATCAAACCACGCAACCACCAAGATCCAGGCTCGCCAGGTTCACATCATGGCTGTGCTTCCTTGTCCTGTATTCCCATGCCTTTCCCCATTCGTAAGGCAAAGAAGGAACCTTTGATCGACAAGGAAGCGAACATGCATCTCTTCCTCGCATGATGGGGCATGAGATATCCTATCAGGGGACATGGTTCTTCGCGCTTCCAATGAAGGGAGGATGGATGAAGATGGGATGGCCCCAGTATGACGCAAGTATTTGGATGGAGGGGATCGAGAGGGTGGTTTGTGTTGGGATGTGATGTGATCTTGGTGATTTGTGAATTCTCCTATTCCCCGCGAGTGGATGTGATCAAGAGGAGAGGCTCGATGCCGAGCGTCTAGACATCTTGAGGGGTTTTCAAGCTTTGGAATTGATACTATATCCTTCGTTGCCTTTTCGGCATTGTGGTGGTAGGAAGTTAAGGACCTCTATATCATAATTGCGTCTCTTTATAGAACGAACGGAAGGGGCCTTGAATGGTTTGATTAAGGTACGGGAAAATCTGTAAATCCCGTCCATCTTATTTTCTTGTCTCCTGATCTTCTTGAGCACAGAGAAGAGAGACGATCACGAGCTTCTCGATTTCCAAAAGAAGGGATCCACGCCACCATGCACCAGATTCTCGTGGCGAACAAGGCAGAGATGCAGAGATGCAGAGATACATAATTAGAGCTTTCACCTCGTACTCGTTCATTCCTTGTCCCCATCTTTGCCACATCCCATTTCCAGCCTTACTGTTCAAAAAGCAAACATCAACGCCAAAAGAAGGCATGTCCATTGTTCACCCCTCCAATTCCACACCCAAGACGCCATGCGCCACTTTAGCGGGGATTCTTCGATGTGGGCACGGGAGGGGAGGTGACTAGGGGGAAGAAGGCTGTGTCTTTACCTTTTCGGTACCGGCTTTTAGGGATCCTATTGTTTCGTCTGAATTCGTATGTGGCGCACATTTTTTTTGCTTTTGAAATTGGATTGAATTGGAGAGTTTATGCGATGGTGAGTTGTGGTTCTCGAATAGGGTTGGGCAATTAGGGTTAAATGGAGGTTGGACAAATTGAAGAATCAATTGATTGCTTGAGTTAATCAATCTTGAATGAATTTAGAATTTGGCATGTACGTGTTGCTTCTTGCTAAGCGCTGTCTTGACGTCTTTTCATTACTTGATTCATGCTTTCTGTGTACAGCTTGAAAATCAGTTACACAATCAAAACTTCACAAGTTCCATCAAGACGTCAAAAATTGTAATAGTAGTAACTCTTTAATTCATTAACACATTACGTAAAAGTATTCTAACTTTCCCATCAAATCCATCCCCTTTACCTCCCCAAAAATTGCTCGCTCAACATTCCAAAGATGGTGCGTTAGCAAAATTTCTGCTGCTTTTTCTTTCTCCCCCGTGCTATGCTATGCTCATCGCAGCAAAAGAACTTGAAAACAAGATAGCTAGTAAAAGATCTAAAGGTGATTACTTCTATATAAAAAAAGAACTCGAAAAAATAATAATAGGGTATAAAACTAATTCCCTCAGTGGGAAATATAAAACGGAAAACTTCGGGTGATGATGATGAGTGACTTTTTGCAATAACAAAAACGCTGCGTTCATTCTTTCTGCCGTTCCTGCCGTTAATTTGTTGCGCCTTTCTCTCTCTAGTTATACAAAGGGTGTGCGTGTGTGTGTTTTGTGATGTGTGTTGGTGGTCATACAGAAACATTTTTCGGAAAAATGTTCGAGGTTGGGTCGTTATAATAGAACAGAGTAAAGGAAATGTGTTTGGTTATATGTTGGTTGGTAAAGGGTGGTATGGGTAGCTGGTGAGAGCTGATGTGGTATTCTATACAGATTTGATGAAAGAAATTCGAGGAAATACGTTTTGTAGATCGTGATTCGGTATGTGGTAAGAGATATAGAATTCGAAGACGTCGTAATCGTTTCTGCGGAAATGAATTCGAGATATAGGAATTGAAGGAGAGGGCGATTATGAGGTTGTGGTTGTCCATCCCTCCTTGAGGGAGACGACAACGAGAACAACCTGGAAATTGTTAGTCGTCTGATTTTTCACGAGTGGCAGAAATTGGGAAAACTTACAATTGCTGCAATGATCAATAATCCAACCAAAGACATCCAACGATTAAGGTTTCTCCACCACCGGGCATTCTCAAATCGCTTTTCATCAATGGGTCCAAAACGCCTATCGTAATCGCGCGATCGTCCTTGTTCGGAAGCCGAAGCTCCCAATTGACTCGTGCTATTTTCCGCGTCTCGTTCTCGCATTTCGGAAATGGGATTCAAAGGCAAGGGCAAAAAAGATGCAATCATCCAAGCTGTGAAAGACAATTAGCGGGTATTCCTAGAGTCGATTGGTAATACTTACAGAAAGGAAATATAAATCCAATCACAAACATTATAATTTGAACATTTCTTCTGCCAAAGGAACTTCCATCGGCAGACCAATTTACGGACGGGGGATCCCAAACACTGTGACGAGCAGCTCTTCTGTCCATTCGCAGATGTGGTGACCAAATACTTGACACACTCCATGCTCTGTAGCGTGGAACAAATCCCTCGTTCTCATCTTGTGGTACAGGATTTATG
>LLCD01000221.1:0-23241 GCA_001414355.1 Hymenoscyphus salicellus
CGAGAGTTTGGGCTTATTGAGACATGGCAACTACACGACGGATGTCATCAAATTCACCCGAAGCATTTCCGTGCATGTAGGCTTGGGCGTCCTCGGCAGCCTTCTCCACATCACGAGCAACATCGAAGGTATAACGAGGAGTCTCTGGGATGGTTAATCTGTAGTAGAGCGCAACGCAACCTGGGACAGCACCGAAACCAATGATGATACGCCACATCTTGTCAACAGCAAGTTGGCAGACACCAGTACAGGTCGAGGCCTTGCTACCGGTAACCAAAGATTCCTTGAAACCAGCAGTGACGATCAATGCCATGATAGCAGCAGTAAATTGACCGATACCTTGCATGGCAAAGACGGCGTTCATCATGGCTCCTCTCCATTTTGTGGTAGCAAATTCGGAAGTGATAATTGAAGACAATGGGTAATCTCCTCCAATCCCAATACCCTACAAGTCATTAGCACCTTTTATGTCATCTCGTATGCTTCTACTTACCATAAGAACACGCCAGAAAATCATGAGGCCGACGATTGAGATGGATGGAGATGGCGACGAGAGAGCTTGTGCGAGAGTTGCAAAGATGATAAGAATCAACTCGAGACCATACATCTTCTTACGTCCAACAACATCGGCGAGGTATCCGAAACCCAATTGACCAAGAACAGTTCCACCTGATGTAGCAACCTTGATGGCGGTATCGGAGTTGGATGGAATGGTTCCGTGGGATTTTTTGTCTTGGAAGAAAGCAACACCTAACATGGCGGTGACCAAATTGATGGCAAAGATCTGATATATGTTAGTTTTGGTCGATTGACATGTACATTGAAATGGTTGATTGAATCACTTACATCGTAGGAATCGGTAAAGAAACCAATACCAGCAACAACACAGGCACGAACGTGATACCATCCGAAAGGAGCTTTGTCGATCTCGGCGAGAGCGAGTCTTCTACGCTCATTGGGATCTTGAATATGGGCGAAGTCATTGTGGAAGTTGTGGAAAGCGTTGTTGCCTCCCGCGGTCTTGACCACTGGGGCAGTGGTGGTGGTGGTGGCCATTGTAACTAGATGTATATTAAAGGATCGACTGATTATCTGTAAGGGCGACGAGGAGGTCGATTGTCGATGAGAGGGCGATATGGGAAAGTGGTTGAGTGCTCGACTGGGGAAGAAAAGGAAGAGGAGGCAGAAGTAGGGGACACGAGCCAGACTTATATTGTGCTTGGTGGATGTGGATGCAGGCGACGCAAGGTCACCTAGTGATTAATGGGATGGATGGGTGGAGGGGAGTGGAGTGGTTGCCAACGGGGTGGGACGCGCGAGGTGAGTTACCCAGGCTACTCACTCCTCAAGCTTCAAGCCACCGGCGGGCGGGAATTTGCTGGGGTGACAAGAGAGGAATCGCTTTTTGGGGATGTACCCCCGGCTTACAATGGTGGGGCAGGGCATCTCTGCCCTTCTCAGACGTGGGATTGGAAGAAGTCTGATAAACTGAATAATTCCCTACCAGGACTGGAACCAGAACTGGGGACGACTGGTGGGGGGAATCTCGGCGCGCCAAGATTGACCTGCCGTACGTGCATACAGCCCCCCCTGAAGTACTCGCTAACCTAGTAAGTAACCCGGGCTGGCGAATTTCTTCAAATGGTCGTTTCCTTCAATTCCACAGTCACTTGTTACACAGAATTGTAAGTTGCACTCCTTCAATACGAGAAAGAGAGCCTTGGACCAGAATACTCGGTACCCTTACAAAGAGAATGTCCTCACCGACAACCGGAAAGTTATCGGTTTTCTTATCTTTCAACTATAATCGTAGAGGAGCTTCACGCGGCCTGCAACCCGCTCCCTCTCTACACCAAATAGCCGCCTACTGCGCGTCTTTTTCTCAGTTACAGTAGTCCTGTAACATGTGTGAGTCGTATTGGTCAAGGTTTTCTTCCCTGATCTCCCGTTAGAATTGCCTTCGACCGTTTTCACTAGGAGCCTCGCCTGTTTTTCCACCCTTTTTTTTCTGCCGAAGACTCTCGGCGCGCCAATCATGCACAAGCATTGCGGCACGCTCTGGGCAGATGCCGACGTCCCGAAACAGTCTTGGAAGTCAAGTAGACTTTTCACGTGTGGCGTAGTTCGGCTATCGCAGCAGCATCCTGATCATCGTCGTATCATTTCCAAATTCCTAGCGATGGCTCTCAGGAGGAGCCATAAGTTTGATGGCGAACCCGCAATGTCACGGACGTCTCCGAGTGGCAGACCGGGCAACCCCTCCCTTGTGTACCAGGTTCTAAGAATAAAGTATTCGTTTGAATGGTAACTGTGCCATTGCAGGGAATCATGTTGAACGAGCAAATCAGCTTTTCTTACACGTGTTGGTGTGACTACGAGTACAGAAGGACTTCTGGATCAGGAAGGCTTCGAGAAGGCGGGAAGCAATCACTAGACAAGCGTCAGCCCAGACGGGAACCATCCGAGTCTTTGGTTCCTCGTTGGGGAGTAGTCAATTTAGGGCATTTAGCTTCGACCCTCCACGACCAAAGAATTCGACAACGTGCAGTTGATGTTTCGAGCTTTCGCAGATCCGTTAGGCTCCGCTCTGTTCTGGACTGTTTTGGCGTGTAAAGGACAGAATTCATCTCATGTTGACTGATTGTGTGACATATTTGAGCAAGGTGATGCACGTCATTAAAAGAGAGAGGAATTCAGCCCATGGACGACGGATGAGAGGACTCTTGGAAAAGCTTGTTGAACGATTTTGGAACATGGCTGGTCGATAAAGCAATATTCCGTACGCATGTCCGTACAGTACATACATGTACGAGAGCTGTGGTGTTTCGGGAGCGGGCTTTGAGGGCATCACAAGCCATCCTTCCAAATGCAACTTGTATCGCACAATGGCTGCACAGAATACAGCTGGAGAGCCTATTCAACGAGTGAGCTGAAGGAAAGTTTGGCTGTCCGGCGGGTGAAGTTGGGAGAAAGTGAGTTTGAAAGTCAGGGTTGCAGTGAGATTTTTGCAATGTCGTTGAAATGGGCGAATGAGAGAGGTCAGAATCAAAACGTGCCTCCCTCCAGCTCTCCGCTTCGTCCACACTTAATCTGACTCCATCTGGGGTGGCCTGTCACCTTTCTCCACCGGGAGCTCGGCTATATCCACACTATCCCATTTCTGGTCATCAGTGTCCGTGCTGGTTTTTGAGCCAGACTCCTCCGCAGAGTGCGAACGCGCGTGGAAAACACAAAAACAACATTTGATTTTCAAGTGTCAATGGTAACTCCACTACAATTCGTGGCAAAAAAGCCAAGAGAAGATGTCATGTTCTTTTTCCTCTGATGACCCTATACTTTCGTCGTAATTCTTCTTCTTTCTAAATACTTTTTCATCCAAGAAACAAAAAACTAAAACTCGACAAAAACCGACCACTTCACTGTCCAACCTGGCTACAACACCACCATATCAAGCGCCACTAACATCGCCGAGACTCTTGGAAGCATTGCCCAAGAAGTTTCAACAGATTCCAAAGTCAACGGCCACGATAAGGTCACGATCAAGCAATATAATCTTCCGGCGCGGCAAGCGCCTTCAATGAGCTTATTTTCCTTGGGTTTCTTGGGTTTCTTGGGTTCTTGGGTTCTTGGGTTCTTGGTATTGGGGCACAGGAAAGGGTGACCGTGTTAATGAAGACGACATCTTCAAGTTTACGTATTCCGTGTAAGTATTTATCCAAAAGAGATTTTGAGCGTCTTCTATCATTTTAAAATACGTGACGAGGGGAGCTCATTCCCCCTATCGTGTTGGAGTGCTTGATTTGTACGTTTCCGATCAGCAAACCTAGATATTCCTCCCATCACGTTAGTCGACAAATGGTCCATTGCATGACATATCGGACATAGGAAAGGACCAGGATCATATTCAGAAACAACTTCCAATTTAGTCGCGCGACGAACACCTTCCAATCACCGCCACGCGTTTACAATTCAATAACGCACCTTGCCTCCCACAGGAACGCTTTTCGTTGACCAACGACGGCCTTGCCTTGAAGCACGAGGTTGTGGCGTAAAAAGTCCTTTGATACACAAAAAAACTCTCCGGTGTCCATTGATTCTAAGACTTTCAGGTCTCAAGCCCAAGACACACTTGCAAAGTTTGATCAGATAACACATCCAAAACATTTCAAGCCCACGCGAGCATCATGCGCTCTGGACCAAGTAAATCTTTACTCCAGAAGCTATTGTTTGGGTCTCCCATGGTCCGTTGCAGCCAGGTCTGCAGATGAGGTGCATGATGGAAGCAACCCACAACGGAGCCAGTTTTGGTGATTCCACCAAACGATCCACATCATTGATGCATAAATCCCAGGTTATTGAATGATCACCTCAAGGATCTTGTAAACTAAATAAAATGCGGTCGTGACCATTCCGAATACGGGGGTATCCGGATGGATTTCTGCCCAAAAGGAGCCACTTAGCATCTTCCGTGACGAATAGTCCTGTGTTGGGATAACTACTCGTTCCCGTAGTATGAGAGGATTCCGACTTTCATATTCGGGACTGTTTGCTGTTGATTTACAAGTGACCCCCTGCAAAATGAAATCTATCCCATCTGTTATGCGGTGCTAAATCTTTGCTTTTGCTTTGCAAACCCCATGAGCTTGCTCATATCTTTACTATTGCCTTCACACTTCCCGCTTTCTTGCCGTCTCAAAGATTCTTTTCTAACTCTTTTGAGTTGAACATCGCCATTCTGTCTTGCTAGATTCAAGTCCGCAAGTTCAGTTTTCACCTATCATCAATACCACATTCCTAAATTCATCATGCCATTGGACCACCTTCTATCCTCGAACATCTGATACCACTTTCTATATTTATGGTTGTTTCCGAAAAACTCGTCACTCCACTATCGTCATCGTACTTCAACTTCAGCGTGGACTGCTGTTCCGTTTCGCAGACCATAGATATTTGAATTACATCATTACCAAGACACCAATAGACTCACAGCACTACTGGCGTCGTTTCATTTCTATAGCTCAAAGGATAGCATGACGAGGATATTGTCGACTTATTTCAACTCCGTAGATCATCTAGGAGATGCCAACTCACAGTTCACTTCTTTTTGATCCTTCTCCATCTTGCACTGTACCAAACTATACCTTTTGACACCATTGACTCATTATTATTCGACTCAACACAAAAACCGGAATATCAGCTTTCCCACAAATGGTAATCACGACCACTGATTTGTTTTCTCCCAACCATTCTTTGGTATTACAGGTAAGAAGGATACTTGACATAACCATCAACCATAACCTCAACCTCAACCTCAACCCCCTCAAACGCAACTCCATCCAGCAATCAAAGGAATGTAAGAAATCCCCTCTCAAGTCCTCCCTCCCTCCCCCCCCCCCCAAACCAGATAAATTTATTTGCGCCCTCCTCGTCTTGAATCGGAAGACGAATAATTCGCAACACAACAAACCCTCTCGAAATCCCCAGCATTCCCAAGCACCACCTTCCTTCTATATCTACCTCGTACTTTACTCCCAAGGAAGTGCTTTCTGGCACTTCAAGTAGGCCCCAAACCAAGCCGTGGCAGATTTACATTTCAAACCCTCACAACAATTAAGACCAAAGGTTGGGTTACATAGTGCTAATGAAAGAGTATCAGTGGCTACTTTTGGGTAAGATATGGTGCATGGATATAACTCACTGCCCTCCCCGAAACAGAGTGCCCCAATTGGTTGTTCGAGGGTGTTGAGATGGTTCGTGTCGTCTTTGCGATCTTCTACCATGTGCTAGTTTACTTCCTCTAGCACGGTGAGCAGAGATAGCTCTGACATTCACTATTTCTAGTGAATCTTGTGCTACTATTTGGATTGGGGATTGCTACTGCATTTGTGCTTGAGATTGCCATGATGGCTACGAGAAAGGTTTGTGTGAATTGCATTTTGGTTGTATGAAAGGAGTGTGATATGATTGTAGATCGGAAGGAGAGTGGCGATTGAGATCTTAGAAGTTGTTGGAAAGTTTGAAAGAGGGCAGCATGAAGGTGCTTTATATATCTCCCATCTGGTGTCTTGTTTAGTTCTGTCGTTTCATTTTAATCTCATCCGAGAACACAAATAGTGCACTTAGGTACTGCTCCTGAAGACCAATTGCCACAGATCTGGTGATGTAGGACGTGAGAGGTTTTAGGGTACGTTCCCCAATCGCCAGATGAAAAATTGGTGTTTTGTTAGTTCCATATTCTTTGGAGAGTTGGAGGAGTGTGGGCGAGCACAAACCGTGGTGCTCCAGATCTCATTCGATGCCATTAAAATCCTAGTGTTGTGATGTTGCTTTCGTGGGGTACGGTATTACGTGGGATGACAACGGATGCGGGTGTTATGTTATACTGTGGAGATACTAGATAGTTTGTGACCCTATAGAACTTGCACTTATCTCCACTCACTCTTTCTAGGACCTTGTCTTAACATCTACATTCTCAGAAACAACATATCGATGTAAGATATTCGTGTTTTCATGACTTATAGCTTTTCAATCCCTGAATTATTTTGACTAAGGAGTCTACCTTTGTTCTCAATGTTTTTGGAAGACATATGTAATTCTCGAACTATTTTTTTAGCTCTACTAGAGTGAAATTTTGTACAAGGTGACAAAGTCACAGAGTCTACTTGTTGTCGCTCATGTGCGGGGTCCCGATTGTGCCTCTAAGATCAGCATACTTCAAATTTCCTCTCGAAGACTTCCGGTAATTGCTCTGCGTACACCTCCTGAAACTTCCTAGAATAATGCAGTATTGTTCGAAAAGATCAAAAGAATTAGAAACTCGGATTCTTGATTCTTTTAAATAATCTGGGAAAATATATGTAATTGTACTAGAATACTAGAGTTTACTAGAGTTTTTCCTTCCACCTCAAAACCAAAAAATCAACATGAAACTTTGTCACTGCCCCTTGTGAGATGATTAATAATTATTACAATTTCGGCAATCACCCACCGAGGTTTAAGGAGAACCCATGCTCTAAGGGTTTAGAAGTTCCATGGGATGTACTTCCAAAATTGGTATTATTGAACCACGCGAGGATACAAACTGCTGATATTGGCAGAAACAAACGAGGGACAATATCGTAATCATACTTACTAAACGTACCTATCCATCATTTGTATTTCTGAGGAGCGGGATGTTTTAGATCAATAAGAAGCAGGCAATAACAGGAATCAATATAACCAAACAAACTCTTTATTCTTGATGTACATACATACAGCTACTTGCTACTCCAAAATACAAAATCTATAGTTCATCCTTACTAGAGGCTGTGGCGGGCTCCTCAAGTGTTCTACTCTTTTCGTTCTTCTCGGCAGTCGGCTCCGGCAACCCCTTTCGCTTCCTATCCACAGCGGCAATCTCATCATCGTACACATTCCACTCTGGAACTTGTCTCCTTGCCCGATCGAGTTTGGGCTCCTTCGTCAATGGGTTATTGCACAAATCGATCGTCTTTGCTTCCTTCAAGCTCTCGTCGCTACACCATGTCTCGCACCACAACCACTCTTGTGGTAGGCTGTGGATAGGTAAGATCGACTGCATGTGGTTGGGAAGATCTTGGTCTAAGTTGGAAAGGCTGTTTGGGTCTGCAGACAATTGATGGTACTGTTGACGAAGTCGATCTCCAGCAGCGATTTGACGGAAGCGATGTAAGTCAACAACGTAAAGAGCGCTGATGTGGTAAGGAAGACCACGCAAGAATTTCTCCCAGTAACCTTGTTTCCAAAAGCGGAAGCCCTCCATCTCAGTTCGGCTATCACACATAGGGGTGAAGCCATATGGTGCGCCTTTAAGGTCGTGATTGACTAACTCAATCATGTCCGTGCGAACAATTTGGTCGGCATCAACGAAAATAACTTTGTCGAGAGAAAGGGGGAAGAGAACGTCGAGGAATAGAATCTTGTATCCCCATATTTCACGTTGCTTCTCCGTCTGAGCCCGAAGCCAATGAGGCCACTTGAAAGTAACCATTTCGTACTCGAAGCCGTACTCAGCTGCCAGGTATGGGATGAAATCCTTGAATGATGGCGACAGAAACTGTTCGATAAACCAGAATTTAACTGTGTGTTTCGTGTTTTTCATGACAGAAACCATCATAATATTCAACATTCGCTCGTATAGATGTCCACTGGCGACGGAAAAGATGTTGATCTCGGCTTGCTCTTTCTTCGCAACACTGGTCTTTCCTTTGCCCAAAATTCCTTGCGCAAAGTTGAGACCTCGAGAGACAAAGTCCATCGCGGAGCCCTCGTTAGACTCGAGAACATCTTCAAGCTCCATGCCGGGCTTCCTTGATAGTCGAGGATATAAAGTAGCCCCTTGGAAACTCATCAGTACAACTTCCGTGCTCTCATCACCAGGAACTGGGCTCCATCCTTGCGACCCGATGCTGTCAATATTGAAGATTTCTGAACTTCTTCCTTCCTGAAGGTCAATCTTGTAGAATCCTGGATTTGCCTTGAATTGAAAATATCCCAAGTTTGCCATAATGATTGTGTCGGCGAAATGAGGGTCTCTCTCGGTCCCCAAAACAAGCTGTGCACCGCGAGGAGCAGCGCCTCCAGGTATCTCGCGGGAGTGACCTTCGATCAAAATATGCTCAAGCTCGTACAAAGCGTCGACATCAGTCTTGACGGAGCTTAACTTGATATTGTCCAGATCATGTACCGATTCCTTTGGTGCAACAAGCCATGCGGGTGGAATATCCATACCCATAGTCAGTAGTGCCTCTTGTGGCACACCACTAAAAGTGGCACCCAAAGATTGGAGAGAGCCACCAGCGTCGAAAGTTGGTTTAGAGTCAATGACGTATCTATAGAAGCGTTTTACTGGAATCTCTTCCAGTCGGTCTTTAGGATTAAGATACAGCTTAACGTAAACGCCGTCAAGTTCGGATATCGCCTTGAGAATTGGCACCCATTTTTGAGCTTGCTGACTTGCAGGGTCTGCCAGCACTGTCATCTGAACACTGGCAATTGACTTGTCACCAATTTCTATCACAGTGTGTGAAGAATTCCACACACTGAATTTATTCATTCTGAGAGTTGAAGCTTTTTCAAACATTCCATCAGGCGTGTCGGATATTGTTGAGATTGCGACGATTGACGAGATCTTGGCCAATGACAAAGGATCTGTCACCTTTTCAAGGAATCCGAGGTCCTCCATGGCCGAATGCGATGGCACTATACGTTTTGAACGTTCGTATGCCAATAATTGATCAAGGTCTTCGTCAACAAGGGTATTCGAATCAAGAATTGGACCCACAAGTCGACCATTGAGAAGGATAGCGCCCTGGCCAGGCAAAAGGCCCAAGGATTTAATAAATGGAGCCGCGGTATTCCAGTATTCGTTCACTTGTTGCGCAGTTGGTACATTTTCCTTAGTCTTATCTGATGAGATAAACTCCATCAATCGCTCAACACTCTCGAGTTCAGCTGAATTCTCCTGCACATGCGCGAAGAGATCGTGGCTCAGACCAGAATCGAGAACTGATGAAGCTGAGTTGTGTAGAATGGCAAGTTCAAGGGATGGATTCGCCTCGCGGAAGGCGAGTGTCGTAGCAAATAAGCTTGCGCCAACTTCGGATTCCAAGTCTGTGATCAAGACCATATGGGCCCAATCTTTTTTGTCTGATCCGGGTCGGGCCTTGAATCCTGGAAAAGCGTCTAACAACTCTTGATTGTCACCCAGAAGTTTGCTGATGTCGAAAATTTTCAAGTTCTTCTCATCTTCAGGAACAATCAAAGAATTCCTTCTCTTGGCTGCTTGCGATAAGAAGAGAGAGGGGAGACCAACGTTAGGATCGACTGTTTCTTGAAAGATGGCTTGCTGTATAGTTTGCAAATCGGCGGTTACCCTCTGGCTCATTAGTTGGAGCCAATTCTCGTTCCGTGGTATGGCAACACCATTCACAAACACCGGTGGAATTTTGCTATCTGCTGAAAGTCTAGCGATCCAATTTTTCGACGCTTGTATACTGTCTTGATAATCTTCGGATTTGAGTATCTCATCCCAAGGACGAGCAACCTTTTCGGGTCTGACATTTCGGCCTTCCACGGCAGCATCGACAATTGCCTGGATGGGAGCGGATGTTTTCTTGAAAGTAGAAGCCTTCTCCAAGTAAGTTATCGCCGTGGAAAGCCCGTAAGTATCGAGCAAATAGTACAACACCCTTGCTTGGTCTAGTGATTCTTTGGTGGTAATTTGAGGTACCAGTCCAATTCGAATGTTGAGCTTTCTCTCGACAAAGCTTTTAAGGGTATCTACGATGAGGAGAAGATCATCAGAATTATCGAAATTAACCGGCAACACTAGATTGAAACAATCCTTTCGCACCTGTGGCAGTTGGCCGGGATAAGTCCGTTGCAACATCTGCGTGTGATTTAGAAAAGCTAATATGTGGATGGGACCTTAGGTTACTCACTGCTTGCAGGGATGATGGCCAACCCTCGTAACGCTTGTCTTTCTCGATATTGTTCATCCAAATGATGACCTTATCTCCTTCAGTCTCATCTCTCCAGTCGAATCTTTGCGGTTCGTTCTCAGCTTTCACCATTGCTATATCATCATGAGATAGCAGTTCAATTGCCTCTGGTCCTGTCAAGCCCAGATTACGGACACCATTGATGAGTTTTCGTTCGGCTCGAAGCATGCTAAGGAAACTCAAGGCTTCGATTTGGCGATCAATCATCTGAACACCATTCATCCACCATATATTGTAACCTCCCGGTACCAATTGAGCACGATTATATTCATGTTCGGCAACAAACTCCTTGGTGGCATTATGAGATGCTATGGCGCTGGAGTACTTGGGGAAATCTTGTGACAACTTTACAAGTGTATCAAATGGGTTTTCGCTTTGCATAATGAAACTCGATGCCTTAATACCGAGAGAACGTAACTCGGAAGTAGACAGGGGCTTCAAGTCCGCTAGCTCATCGTCTTCGAACTTGACTTCCTTCTCCTTGATCTCCTTGGCTGGTTGACTTTCGTCACCTTCTCTGTCATCAATCACAATGTAGTCTGTACGCTTCAAAGCAAGCTCTACACCATAACCTGGAACCATCAATGATCGGGCAATTTTTGTTGAGCGACCCTTCCTGTGGCGAATTCGGTAGGAAGTTTTGCCTTCTCTGGCAGTTTTTACCAAAGTTTTGTGGAATTTTCCAAAATCCGGAGAAGTAATATCTGCATATAGAACAGAAGCTGGAGCGGAAAGATTTCCCAAAACTCGATCAAACTGAAGTTCTTGTGTCTGGCTGTGAACTGGGGTCAGACTTTCTCTCAAGCATCAGTAGCTAGTGATAACTTACGTTTTCCCGGTAACATCTCCGTGGGGCGCATCCAAAGATGGCGAGCAGTATTGTTTGCCGTGAAACAATACCCAGACTGGACAAGATGTATCTTGCTGAGCAGCCAAAGATGGCTCTGCAGAAGTATGGTAATATTGATAATGTGCTTCGATTCGAGGTGCCGCAGATCGCATTGATAAGGCAAACTTATAGGAGGAAAGAGATTCCGGATCTGCCATGTGTCCATCATCCTTCAGCACCTTTGTAAAAAGCTCATATAACTCCTGTTCCGTCGAGGATTTCGAGAAATGGCCTTCTGCGATTCGATCGAGCAGGGGAAAGTAACAGGTAGCATTCTCATCTGCGGCTGTTTCTCTACCTAGTGTTAGAATGTAAAGCTGAGGGCGGAAGAGAGGGGGATTTTTTTATTACAATAATTCAAGGAGATATGGAGCTGGAGCAAATGATGCCTTTAAGCCAACATTAATTGAAGGACTGGCAGCAGCGCATATGGAATGGAGGTAAGTGGAAGCCAAAAGGGTCCCTGTGAGGCCCCATGGCATACCGAGAACTCCCATCGTGAAGTTCTTCGGTTTTTACGGTGGTATTGTGGGGGATGGATTGGAGTTGCGCAGCGGATGGAATGTCTCTCCTGGCGCAGGGCTGAGGCGTTTGTAGGTTCTCTATTCCAACGTTCGCGGGCGAAAGGGAGATTTTGCTGTCCGCCAGCGGATGAAATAGAAAGAAGCTCTCCCCGAATAAAATATAAGAGGGCCGGCAAATGGTTCTATTTTACATACAGTCGATATCTTCAAAGCGAAGAAAGAGGGTACGAAGAGCGGCAAGGCTGAAGAAAGCGGGAGCTTGGGGCCACCTTGCCAAAATGAACCTCCCCCAAGCTGCATATAATAAAAGCGGCACTAAGTAAATGTAGCTCTAGTAGCGGAACAATCATTCTCGCTAAATTGTTGTAAAGGTGAAGAAATAAAGAAAACAATTGCGCCTAGAATAAACTGATAGAGTATTTAAAATGGCTTTATAGATTAGTTTAAGAAGTCGAGCTATTCTCTTTAGATGGGTAGGTTGTTGCCTCATATATCGGGCTCACATCGGAACCACGAACGAATCGCAAGTAGGTGGCAGTTTCCCAAAGCACACCCACAAATCCCTAAGCAATCGCATCTCCAGATGCTCTGACTTGACCGCATAACACCAATTCCACGCCAAATCCCACCTCCGGAGCAGAAAGTACTCCAAGAAAAGTCTGCTATCACCTACTTCCATCCATTCATGCGTGAAGCATAGGCTTCCTCGATCCACGCTGCGTCGGTCAAGATGGCGTCCTCCTCCCCCAATATGCTGACGAAGGTATGGGCGCACATACACTGCCTTCCCCCTTTTTTTTCATTTCTACGGCAGAGTTAACCTGTGATCTAGTTTGAGTCGAAATCCTCGAGGGCAAAGGGCATTGCCTTCCATCCAAAGCGGTATGCCCACCGTCTTCCCCCGCGCAACCAAAGCTAATTGTAGCAAGGCCATGGATCCTCGTCTCCTTACACTCATCTACAATTCAACTATGGGACTATCGTATGGGAACTTTAATTGACCGTTTTGAGGAGCATGACGGGCCAGTTCGAGGAATAGACTTCCACAAAACACAACCCCTCTTCGTTTCTGGGGGAGACGATTACAAGATCAAGGTCTGGTCATATCAGACTCGCAGATGTCTTTTTACCTTGAATGGACATCTAGATTATGTTCGCACAGTTTTCTTTCACCATGAGCTTCCTTGGATCATCTCGAGTTCCGACGACCAGACCATTAGGATTTGGAATTGGCAGAACAGATCTCTGAGTAGGACTATTCCTAAACCCCCCCCATCTCAAATACACGAGGGCTGACATGTTAAATTAGTCTGCACCATGACCGGCCACAATCACTACACAATGTGCGCGCAATTCCACCCAAAAGATGATTTGGTGGTTTCCGCCTCTCTCGATCAGTCAGTCCGAGTTTGGGACATTTCTGGACTCCGAAAGAAACATTCAGCTCCAACATCGATGACCTTCGAAGACCAAATGTCAAGAGCGAACCAAAACCAGGCGGATATGTTTGGGAACACAGATGCTGTAGTAAAATTTGTTTTGGAGGGCCACGATAGAGGTGTTAATTGGGTCGCATTTCACCCTACCTTACCCCTTATTGTATCTGCCGGTGACGATCGCCTGGTAAAGCTTTGGAGGATGAGTGAGACGAAGGCTTGGGAAGTTGACACGTGCCGAGGCCATTTCCAGAACGCATCAGGTTGTTTATTCCACCCACACCAAGACTTGATCCTTTCCGTGGGTGAGGACAAGACGATTCGAGTCTGGGACCTTAACAAACGTACTTCGGTGCAATCATTCAAGCGCGAAAACGACCGATTCTGGGTTATTGCGGCTCATCCAGAAATAAACCTTTTTGCGGCTGGTCACGATAACGGTGTTATGGTTTTCAAGCTTGAGAGAGAAAGGCCTGCGTCTGCGTTCTACCAGAACAACCTCTTCTTCATCACCAAGGAGAAGCACGTTCGGTCATATGATTTCCAGAAGAATATTGAAAGTCCAACATTGTTGACTTTGAAGAAGCTTGGTAGCCCTTGGGTCCCTCCTCGATCATTGTCATTCAACCCTGCTGAACGTGCAATTCTGGTCACCTCGCCTGCAGATGGAGGTTCATATGAACTTATCAACCTACCAAGAGATGGTACTGGAGCAATCGATGGTGCTGACACCAAGCGGGGTCAGGGAAATTCAGCTGTATTTGTGGCACGCAATCGATTCGCCGTTTTTAATGCAAGCAACCAACAAATTGACATCAAGGATTTGTCCAACTCAACCACCAAAACCATTAAACCTCCACCTGGAACCACCGACATCTACTTTGGTGGAACTGGAAACCTCCTTTTAATCACTCCTTCTGCCGTTCACCTTTATGATATCCAACAGAAGAAGAGCGTTGCAGAATTAGCAGTCAGCGGTGTCAAATATGTTGTTTGGTCGAACGATGGTCTGTACGCTGCACTTTTGAGTAAGCATAATGTCACCATTGTAACGAAGGCTCTGGAACAAGTCAGTACCCTGCACGAAACCATCCGTATCAAGAGTGCTACATGGGATGATGCTGGCGTCCTTCTCTACTCAACTTTGAACCACATCAAGTACACTTTACTAAATGGCGATAACGGTATTGTTCGTACCCTAGACCAGACTGTCTATCTTGTCCGAGTCAAGGCACGCACTGTTTACTGTTTGGATCGAAACGCAAAGCCCAAGATTTTAAACATCGACCCAACAGAATATCGATTCAAGTTGGCACTTGTTAAGCGAAATTACGAAGAAATGTTGCAAATTATCAAGAACTCGAGTCTCGTTGGTCAAAGTATCATCTCTTACTTGCAGAAGAAAGGTTACCCAGAAATCGCTCTGCAATTTGTCCAAGATCCTCAGACCAGATTTGAGCTTGCTATTGAATGTGGCAATTTGGACGTCGCTGTTGAGATGGCGAAACAGCTTGATAAGCCTAAACTATGGTCTCGCTTGACAACCGAAGCCCTTGCCCATGGCAACCACCAGATTGTTGAAATGACCTACCAGAAACTCCGTCAATTCGACAAACTATCATTTTTGTATCTCACTACCGGTGATGAGGCCAAGCTTGCACGTATGGCTAAGATTGCAGAACACCGTGGTGATTTCACTGCACGATTCCAAAATGCGCTGTATCTCGGGGATGTGAATGACCGAATCCAGATGTTCAAGGAGATTGACCTTTGTAAGTTGAATTCGCAGCTGCCCCTTTCCTAACTCTTTAGAAATTAGCTAACATACCCCAGACCCCCTTGCATTTATGACCGCCAAGTCTCATGGGTTGGAAGAAGAGTGTGAGTCGATACTGGAAGCGACAGGACTCACAGAAGAACAAATTACCCTCCCATCTATGGGAAGCCCATTAACACCACCAAAACCTGTCGTTCAAACGTTCAAAGCGAACTGGCCAACAAAAGCCACATCACAATCATTCTTCGAGAAGGCACTGCTTGGTCAAGTCGAAGGTTTATCACTCGAGGACGAGCCAGCAGCAGCTTCCAACGGATTCGGATTTGATGATGCTGGTGATGAGGATGTTACCAAACGAAATGGTAATATTGTTGATGTAGACGATGATGAGGATGCCGCAGGATGGGACATGGGAGATGATATCGTTCCGGAAGTAGAGAGCGATTTTGTCAATGTTGAGAGTGCTGAAGCTGGTGGAGCAGCGAGCAGCGAAGCTGACTTATGGGCTCGCAACTCGCCCCTTGCTGCAGATCACGTTGCTGGTGGTTCTTTCGAGACTGCTATGCAATTGTTGAATCGTCAAGTTGGCGCAGTGAATTTTGACCCTTTGAAGCCACGCTTTTTGGAAATTTACGAGGCATCGAAAACCTATCTCCCAGCTTCGGTCGGACTACCACCCCTCATCAACTATGTCCGACGAACCGTCGACGAAACAGACCCTCGAAAGGTTCTTCCTATCATTCCCCAAGATATTGAATCGCTAGCGGCAAACGACCTCCAGAAGGGCTACAAAGCCATGCAATCCAACAAACTGGAAGATTGTGCACAAATTTTCAAGAGGATACTTTTCGCACTTCTTGTGAATACAGTGTCGAGCTCCTCCGAGGTAGAAGAAGCAAAGAAGCTCATCAACTCCGCATGCGAGTACAGCATTGCTATGGCTATTGAGCTGTCACGACGAAAGCTTGGCACCAATGAAGAGGTAGCGAAATCACCTGAGAAGTTGAAGCGCAGTCTCGAGCTCTCGGCGTACTTCACCATCCCTAAACTCGAGGTCGCCCACAGACAGCTGACGCTAGTCACTGCCATGAAGCTGGCCTGGACTAACAAGAACTATAACTCCGCATTGAGTTTTGCAAATCGAATGTTGGCAAACGGCGGTGGTGCTAAGATGCTTGAAAACGTATGTAGAATTATTACCTTGGCCTGGTGAAATTTACTAATTATCAAAATAGGCACGAAAAACCAAGGCACAGTGTGAACGTAATCCAAACGACACGCATGAAATTGAATTTGATCAATTTGCTGAGTTTGACATTTGCGCCGCCTCCCACACACCCATTTATTCAGGGTCTCCGTTTGAGGTCTGTGCTTTTGATGGCAGCAAGTACCATTCCAAATACAAGGGAACAGTCTGCACGGTCTGTGAGGTTTGTGAGGTGGGGAAGAATGGGAGTGGTTTGAAGCTCGTTGCATAGGAGGGATTTTTTGGAACGAAAATGGAGTTCGGAAAAGTAGAAAGTGGTCGTCATACTTGGCTGTTGTACTCAGTCACATGTAGGGAGTAACGATTGATAGTCAACTGCAGGATTACGTCGGTAGATGAAGCGAAAAGAATCATATGATATGCCCATCCATTGTTGATCTTTGTGAGAAACGCCTTGGCGGGAATTCTAGAATACAGGTGTGACCAAGCGTGAACTTTATTTGAGGTTCTGGTTCTAGCAAAGTGATGTTTGTTCTGCCCCCTCATACAATCGTCTCCAACTCTCTCGCATAACCTAATGTGTTCTCAATGGCAAGTTTGCTCAGCTCTTTCTGGTTGCCATCTAGGTCTGCGCCGGCCTTTAAGCTCTGGTTGGGGAAATATATCCGTCCGTCTCTAATCAACCACCCTCTGCTCTGGGCAAACGAAACAACAGCTCCTTCGCTATCGAGGAAAAGTAGGTTTTTGGTGGATGAGATGGGGAGTGATGGATAGGCTGTTTCGCTGCAAGAAGCAATCTCATTTCGGATTGTGATAGTTAGAATCTAGGCACAATGTTAGCAATGTGTTCCAAGCTGGTACCACGAGGGAGCTATCAGTAATAGAAAACGGAGTGTCTCACCTCTGAGAAAACGCCATACTCCTCACTGGGTACCTCCCGACTAGCCATAGCCTTCCAGACCAAATCATAGCTTCCCTCCATCAACCACCTCTCCAACTTGATTGGATAACCCAAATACCTATCATCCTCCACCCGCCCATTATTTCCTTCCCGGATCTCCAAGCCCTCTAATTCAGTGTGAAAGCCCGCATAGTTTCCTTGCGTTAATAGGAGTAACAGGTACAAGCCAGTGACCTTCGTCCTCTCGCTCTTCGCGCCGGGCAGAACGGACGCAGGCAGTTCGTAGAAAGGTGTGAGTTGGTGGACGTAGCGGGTGAATGCGGCGGTATCTTTGTAGCGGATTGAGATGAGGGCGCCGGACTCGAAGACTTCGCGGGCGAGGAGGAGGAGCGATTGCGAGGTTGTGGGGAGGGGGGTGAGGGCTTTTAGTTTGAGGAGGGTGATTTTGGCTTTGCTGAGGAGGGTTGAGGCGTCGGGGTAAGAGGTTGTGGATTTTAGTTTTCGGAGGATGTCTTGCAGGTCTCGTTCGGACATTTTGAAGGGTATTTGGGGGGTGACGATGAGGGAATTGGTGGGGTTTTGTGAGGAGAGTTGTGTGTGATGTTGGGTTTGGGGATGGGTGTTGAGCAAGGCAAGGCGCAAGTTGAGGCAACTGGACGACGCGCGAGCGAGAGCTGTTGAGTCAGCTGACCCGCTTTTGTTTGTGTAACCCAAGCTCACTTGACGGCTTTGACAGCCTCGCTCTCTTCCTCGACACCTTCCAGGGGACATTTCACTGCTCTTACACAACGCCTTCTCGCGACAACACTCAGAGATGGGTTGGACTATCTATAGAGACTTGTACTTACGAATCCTGTTAATCTGCTACACATGGAGGGCAATTGAACAAACCAAGATCTACAATACCATTTTTAGAGGGAAGCTGGACCACGATGGGGAGGAGAAAGAGAGATGAAGCTCGCTCGACGAAAATTCTCAATCCGAGGGAAGGAGAAGGGGGAACTTATAGTCGGAGCTAACCCGCTTTGGGACATGGGCTCAGAGTGCTCCTTCCCTCTCCACACAAGAAGTGGTCTCGTCCCTCAAGCGAGGGAAGTGACGACCCGCCGTCGACTCGACAAGAACAGTCCAGATTCGACGCGCGAGTGCGACTTGAGCCTTGACAAGGAACTGCGACTGGGTCAAACTGAGTTCAGACATGTCTAAGTTGCCCGTTCCCCAACCTGGCGTGGGTTTGAAGATTTTGACAAAGTTGACTCGTTTTCTTGACTCGTTTTCCTTCTTTTTCGCAAAGTCTCGATGTCAACGCGAGAAGAGTCTATTTTACTTTACTCTATTGGCACCGGCTTGCTTCTATGTCACACAAATCAGGAAGTCCTGGAAGCAATCCATGTTGACTCGGAATCCAAGTGACAGTTCCAACCGCAGTTTGCTTCCTCATTCTCACGATCTCTCCGGAAGAAAAACATCATATGAGTCCAAGAGCGTTTTTCGAGCCCTCGCCGCCTCCATCGTCCACGGGAGGATAGAAAATGAGCAAATTTCGTTTGGGTGCTCCTCTCTTCGTGCCCAGGAAATCGATGTCTTGAAGTAAGAGTCCCGAGCTTTCCCCTCAAATACTCTCCTCATCTATTGCATTGCTTCACCGATATCATGTGAGAATATTCAGAAGCATCAAGGAATCAATTCCCGGATTCTTCTCAGCCTCCTCCGGCAAATCTTTTGATATCCTAGACTGTTTTGCAGTAAGGTAAATATAACTACGTTATTGGAAAGGCTAGCTGAGCCGGTCATGCCATGCAATTCTTGTTCCTTGTTAGTAAAAATAAGCGAAATCTACAAGTGCCAACGAATGAAGATGAGACTCTTACCTACCGTATATTCATCGAAGTTGCTGAAAATCGCCACCATTTTAAGCTTTATATAAGTCTACATTTATCTACCGTGCCATTGTGGCTTGTCAGGCCGCGTTTCAATATTGCACCCTTTCTCAAAGCACCACACCTTATGTACAGACAACTCAGCTTGCGCTCACTGGCACTCTGTTGCATACAGGGCCTTTATTCTGTGGGTTCGATCCACAAATTGCAACTTAAGGTTTTGATTATTCGAGCAGCCAACTATGTCGTGTGTTGTGTTTGAAGTTATGTTAAGCAAATGCCGGCAAAAGGCCAAATGGGGGCCAAATAAAAAGGTCGCCCGCTCTCCTTGGGGTGGTTGTTCAGCTGCAGAATGCGGGTAACTTGCCGCTGTCCATATAATTCTTCCATTTAGGAAATTTTGATCAATCTCATGTTTGAATAACTTTTTTTTTCCCGCTTACAATCATATCGCTCACTCAAAGTTCTAGCGCACTGTTATATGGCAGTGGCTCTGTCAACTGTACCGGCTTGAACGCCACGGTAACTATAACTGTACTCCCTGATATTGTGGGGATAGGCGTGAGTTTCAAACAGCCTTGGTGGATTCGAATTCTGAAATGAACAGATTCTTCTGTCTTTTCACAGTACATGTGGATTCGTTTTCCTCATTATGATATTTGGCTACTTCCGAGACACTTTTCGCGTAGCTTATCTTTCGGCGACTACGCATCTGACAACTTTAATTGTTCTTCGGCAGACCCTCAGAGAGCACAAAGGCGCGAGGAACTTACGAACCATCGGTATGATCTTTAATCTAATACTTCTTTCTTATTATCTTCCTATATTCACTGGATGCACGAGGTCAATAGCTCTAGTGTGCAATGTATCATGAGGAGGGTTCCGGTTGGTGCTGATATACTCAACGCACTTATTGTCATCGCTTTCCTTGTTGTGAATTATGCGCAAGCCATTGGGGAACTATACAAGGACAAACGCCCTCTCAATGACTTGCTTCGCAAGTACTGCTGTGGAACAGATCGAGATCCACAACTTGACAACAACTTCGAGGAAGGGTACCGACACGAGGTCATTGATAGCGTAAACGCCAGGCGTAGCCTGCTCTGAACACGTATCACTAAGCCTCCTCTCAACGAAGGTGCTTCCACTCTGCGATTTCTCTCCCGACTTCGCTGACATTTCGCCTTTGCTGCGACTTACCAGGACTCACTATTGGTCGAAATCCCCACAGTGCTGATGAGTGCATTATATGGTATCACGCAGGCTATTCTGAGCCGGCAGGACAAACCACCAATTTCGAATTCGGAGAACACACTCGACTTTGGCCAGACCGTTCCCTTGTTGTTGCTTCATCTACCTGTAATGACAGCCGTAGATACATACAACGAGTCGCATGCAGGTACATCCGCACCAGTTAATCGTAGCAGAAGCTGACAGAAGTAGATAACTTAGGTAGCACCAATATTTGCGAGAATGAAGAATACCGGAAGACAGCTTCTCAGATTCGAGCCTTACCCCAACAATCGCGTATAAATATACAAAGACGTCTCTCATTATTTTTCTTGGTAAACGCCGCATTTTCTACCGCTACTGGAATCTTACTTTGGCTCAACCCCTTCTTGGGTCTCTTCTGGATCACTTTTAAAAGCTAGGCACTATACATTCATGCCGCTGAATATGGTGTGGGGGTGGTTCTCAAAGTAAGGTGAACCGCATTGAAGTTCAGGTATGAGAATAGAGAGAATGAATATCGCGTTGCAGAAAACAGGGTGGAAGGGCACAGTACAGTTGCCGGACACAGGAGTGGCATGGAAATTTTGGAAAAACAAGAGATGGGTAAAGAGATACAATGTCAACCGATTGAGCAATATGTCAGAAGGATGTTGAGGATCTAGCCATTTTAATACAAACACGCCTCTTTAAATTACATCCCTGTACCTACCGTATTGATGTTGGACATTAAAGGATATATTTTGGAGTTTGGGAATCCAGCAGTGAAGGGACTTGCTGGGCTGACCCATGCGGGGATGGCCTGTCCTGCTCTGAGTTTTATGGGTCGTACAGAATTCATGACTGTAAATGGGGGGAGTTTGTTTCGTCTTGAAGGGTGTGATCGGTGCTTTGATGGGGTATTCTGACGTCAAATGGCTTGTGTCAGTCAGTGACTTGTGGGACACATATAGAAGTCTTGATGACTGCTTGCCAAGACGTGGAAATATTTCAGTGTATTTCATTCACCTCGGTGAATTCCAAGACCCAGATTTTCAATCCCATTTTGTGGAGTCAATAAGCGAGCTTTATAACTTACAATATGAACTCTTCATACAAGCAAAACAGAAAAGCTCGGTTGGCGTAGTAGTTAACGCGCTTCTCCCACACACATGAACATTGATATGTGCTAGCCATATCACCTCCAAAGATCTCAAGAGCTTGATAGCAGGTTTCTCCAGGTTACTCTGTGGATAGATGTACCAGGGCGCCTCCCGAGCCAGCGGTCTTGATCTGGTATCCTAGGTTGTCCTAGATAGCCATCCTGAGTTCACGGCTTTGGAATTTCGTGGGGGCCCAGAGGAGATCATCAGTTCGAATCTAATATTGAGCAAATACCTTTCTTTGGGCGTCATTTTGTTTCACATTTGTTGTGTCGACATTCAGACTTAGAAAGGTAAATGAGCTGTTTTTTTTAAGTACCCTCTTGTGGGACGTATTCACTCTGTCTTCAGCCATCAGTCCCCCATTGCCTATCGGCAAAAGACGCAACGCTCCAAGAACAAAATCCAAACCTCGGTTGGCGTAGTGGTCAACTGGCTTCTCCCGTAAGCAAATATTTGAACTTGAGCAGTTAGGAGTTGTCCCTCCCCTCGAAAAGACAAACGCTAGAGTAACTGTCATAGGTTGTTCAGAAGTACCTTTGTGAATGGATGTACTCAGGTGCGATGCGGTCGCAGCTACTAATGTCTAGTTGCTGTGATGACTGGAGTGGCGGAAGATAGTGGGTCATGTTTTTAGCTGTGGATAGGTGTTTGATACCGCGAGCAACTCATAAGTTTTTGATCTTAATGCTTCATGCTCGGTTTTTCTGAGTGAATGAAGAAGTCCGCTCAGGTCACCCACTGCTCTAATGGTAACAAGAAGTCCTCTCTCCAAAGCTTCATCAATGGTAGCCATTGGTAGCCATTCTACGATTGCCATCAGAATTTTGTTTAATATATCGTGATCTAGCTATTGGCAGGTAACCTACAAATAGCCAGCCGAGCAACAAGAAAGTCGTGCGATCAGTCCACGTTAACCGTGGGCAACCCACGAATATCAACAAAACGAGGAGAGGGAAAGCATGTTATTCCTAATTAACCTATGGATAGTTTTTTGAAAAGAATTAGTTTGAGAAAAGGGTAGGTAGATAACCTTACAATTTATAGATAACCTACCAATTGCAATAGAACAAGAACTTAACCGACAGTGTCAGCACAAACTACTCAACTACTCAACTACTCAAGTAGTACTCTGAGTAGTACTTTGAGTAGAATAATTTCTATGAGATATATGAAACAAAATTCTACTAAATAATTCTTGAATAATCAATGAATAATGAATAGAAAATCAATTATCCTTAAAGTAATCGCTTTGCACTCATTCTGCTTTCTTCTTTCTTTCCGTTCCTCTCAGCGCCATTCCCAGCCTCGATAATAGCGGTAGTAATTCGTACCGCCTATCTCACCGTTATTCTAGCTTTCTGGGGTAATATAAGTTAATTCTCCTGACTATTTTGTATAACGTGGTTTATCAGGACCTTGCGCACTTCAAAACCCATACAAAAAGCTGCTTAGTAACCAGCTTTAACTTTTAAGTCTATAGATAAAAAGAGCTAAAATTAAAAAACTAGTTTTATTACTATATAAACAAATAGAAATCAAAAATTCAGACCCTAACTAATTGTAATTAACGATTCGCTTAAAATTAGCCTTGTATCCATTAAAAATATTTCATTTCTTTAATAACTAAGTGATTATAATTAGTAAGCATCTGAAACTTTCTACTTTATTTCTTTAATAACTAAGTGATTATAATTAGTAAGCATCTGAAACTTTCTACTTTATTTCTTTATAT
>LLCD01000222.1:0-23238 GCA_001414355.1 Hymenoscyphus salicellus
CTTGAAAGTATTTTGTTTCTGGAAATCTTGGAAGATGAGAAACCTTAGTTTCTTCATTTTTCCCAGATCCCCAGGAACAGTATTCGAGAGCTACTTGAGAGCTCGCTTCTTTTACTTGGGATTGGATAGAAGTGGAGTTTATTTTATATGCGAAGCTTTGGGTTGTGGTTTTTGGCTTCGTGGAGTGTGGGTCTTGTCTTGGAGATATGACGGGACTTATATAACATGGAGAAATGCTGGCGATAGTCAATGGCCTGATAGGATTCCCCTCGCTTAGCATGTTGTATTACCCCTCTCACCCCCAAAAACGAAGGTGATGGGTCGGCATAATGCGGAATCAGGCCGACTCAAAAGCATCAAGTTGGGCAGCAGCACTGCAATATGCACGTCGATTACCCAATGACAAGGGAGTTAATATATCAGTCACGACACGGTGGCAGAAGAGCCGCATTATTCTTTGAAATGTGGGAATATGTTGTCCAGTGCCGATACCTATTTATAAAGATGTGTCTTGCCACAAGTCAAATAATTTATTTCTGTCACGGCGACTTCGTTCTGACTCCAAATTATCCAGAATGATCAAGCAAAATATCAACCCCCGATACACACAACAGCACAAGCTCGCGGAGCTCTGCGCACAACTTTTTGGGGAGTCGAACTATGTCCTAGAGGTAAGCTGGCTGACAGCCACAGGGTTTCACCGAAATACTTGAGTGGGTCTTGCTAATATGCGCAATAGCTTCGAAGAAATGTCTTTGTCCTTCAGGCTCCGAGGAAATTGACAGCAGTAAGTTGATCATTTATTTTGTTTATTGGCGTTGACACATCATAGGTTGAGTTACAGCAGTGTGGATGAGCACACCGAGAACGATACCGTGAGGGAGTCCAATTATATTTAGTATGGTTCTCGCTTAGAGTGGCAACAAGGTTGTTCAGCTGCGTTGCCTACAAGAAAGCCTTGTTGGGCGTCAGAGCTTTATACCTGTCGACTATTGAAACGTTCTTCGGGGAAGCTTCTTGACAGTAATTTTGTTTTCAGGGCCACTCCACTCCTAAATTTAGAAAGAAGTGAAGCTCAGGAGGCTGAAGGATGGGCATTTCGGTAGGCCGAGAAGCACAGGTTATAGCTTATAAGAATGGAGGAATCTCAGTCTCGTTCTGTCTGCTTTCGTCATCCCGACATTTTCCATCAGTTCATCGCTGTACCCAAACCACAGAGAATCACATCTCCACCAAAAGCTCATAAAGTTCAAAATCACATCACCCAATCTTCATGGCAACAACAATGATGCAAACCAAGCCCACACAGGTGATTGAAGGGCACTACCTAGACCATCGTCGACTTGTAGATATTCTACAAAGGATTTATGGGCATACTGACGGAGAAGACAATTTTCGGGTCGAAGTTAGTTCGTACAAGTAGTCATAAAAAGAGTGTTTGCTAATAGAGTGATTGGAGAAGTTACGACTCAACAAGTACAAGATCTATTCCACGAAGAATTTTGAGTCCCCGCGGCGACTCACGGAGGAACAGATTCGGGACTGTCGTATTGTGAAGCGTTGAAAATAGCGTAAGGAGAATTTCAGACATAGACCAAGAATAAGGAAGGGTTTCACGACCTGAAGCAGTCTGCGTTCAAATTTTCGGGGCATGTTTTACACTGCATTTTGATGGGGAGCATAGCTTTTGGCGATTTGGGTTTTGGGGTTCGGTTAGATCGGTCTGTAGGAAACTGAAGAAATAACATGTGGTAAATAATAAATAACTCCTTGACGTGCCATTTCGTGGTACTCTGAAAGAAAGCAGTGAATAAGGCGAGAGAATTATTATAAGGGGGGTCGGGAAGTACTTGAGAGACGAGGCTGGGAAAAGCCTACCTAGGTGAGAAGAAGACGCAAGGTGGGGCTGATTTTTCTTTTATTTCGCTCACCGAACTGATTGGTCATGGGTGACAGCACCTGATAAAAGCCTGCATATGAGCAATGCACATCCGCGGAGCCTAGATTAGTCTCCCGGCCAATAACATGCTGGCAGATGTTGATGTGAATGGAAAACCAAGAATCTGGCCTCAGGTATACATCTATCCAAAGAAATTCTTGCAAGCGATCAACTATTCGACTCTCCAGGCCATAATGAATAATCACGATCTCGACGCTGTTTCGGACCTCGAAGCTCGTTGTCATACAGAATTAACTAGAATTTTTGACGAGGAGAATAAGCCCAACTTGCAGCTTCTACGGGTAGCAGGAATAGCACAATTTCCGAAGGCTATTGCTTCTGCGAATTATCCCCAAGTAGAAAATGTCATATCTGAATCTGAATTGAAGATGAATTTGGTAAAAGCTCCGCCATATATGCCTTCCGGACATTGAACTTAAGAAACTAATATTTTGCTGGTACAGGAAACGGAAGATATCTGTCAGATATACATGATTCGGCAAAAGAGGTCCTGGACATATCTCAGCATTACAAGCAGTCTCTTCAAAGATCTTATGGGATTATACAATGTATTCCCTCCTTTTTGGCGGTTCATTTTCACTTTCGGGTGTAAACTCGAGGACAGCAACTTTGAATTTCCCCCCTTTCACTATCGATATATGAAGAAGTGTGGCGTTCCAAAGGTAATTGGTGAGTATTTTACCACGCCTCTACAGATTTTCAAAAATGACTTTTCGTAGAATGTGCGTACATCCTAAGGCGCGTAGAGCTTAATCATCGAGAACCAAAGGAAGGAGTTGATCACAATCCCTGGTCGATCCGTCAATCAGCGGTTTATCAAAGATACGAACCTCAAGTAATTAGAAAAACAACTTTTATTTTAGTCTATCCTTCAAGCTCTTCCGAAGAGCAATTACGTCGTTCAATACAAGCAAACCTTTCATTCGATGAAGTGGCGGAGGTTTTTAACTTGCATCGCCTCCTCATCTCAGATTCCCTTTCCAATTGGCATGAATACATGGCATGGCTCGAAAATCAGATCAAAGACTTAGTATGAATCCATGGGAACCCCTTAATGTAAGCATTTCTAATGTTTGCGATTAGTCGGACAAGATTGTCGTGGCCAAAATTGGGTTGGAGAAGGAAACTTTCTCGCCTTTAACCAACTACGAAATCGATTTTACAGACCGCCAAAGATTGAAACAACTTGAAGATAACATTATCGATCTTGTAATAATATTCGATTCCCTCGCTGATTCCATTGAAGGGGTTGGTAAGCAAAGCCAGAGGTGCTGTCGTACATTTTGCTCAAGCATATCACAAAGTTGCACGTGTGAACAAATCAAAGATGAGCTAGAGTTGTGCAACAGACAGATTCAGATGCATGTCAGAAGAGCTGGCTTTCTCCACGAAAAAGCAAGGGCTACTTCACAACTAGTAAGTGGATGTCTACATACACTCTATCAAATGCTAAACGCTCTACAGCTTGCAGACCTTTTACAGTATGAGGACGCAGTGGCCCTGAAGGACATGGCTCATGAAGCACACAACGAGAGCATATCAATGAGGACTCTAACAGTAAGGACACTATTGTGAAAATATACGGTTTATTGCTAAGAACACACAGGAGCATAGCACCAGAGACGCGGCTGCGGTCAAAATATTGACTTTCATCACTTTAGTTTATCTTCCAACAAGTATAGTTGCCGTTAGTGATTGAATAGAAAACTCAAGCAAAGCCTAATTAACTGACTTTTCTCCACAGAGCTTCTTCTCAACAGACTTTGTTAAAACCAATGATTTGGGAGAAATGCGCGTCTCTACACGTGCTTGGCTTCTTGCCGCAATTGCAATTCCGCTCACCCTAGCAACGATAGCATTATGGTGGATGTGGGTCCACTTCATCGTAAACCCGAAAAACCTAGTCGAATCGAAGCAACAAAGTTCCCCGAAGCCGTTCACCAGTAGTTCTCCGTTGCAGGTTTTCTTTCCAAAGGCACAAAAATGCGGCATGGATGTTGAAAATCTGCCTACACACACAAGTTCTCCACCGACACGACCACGAAATACCTCCAGCTTTTCGTTCTCGGCTCACTCTCTTTTCAAAGCGGGGGCAGGCTCTTGGGGCTCGGGGAAATCAAGACTCTCTAGTTAGCCAATCTGAATGATGATTGTATCATGCCTATCTGTGGCGTCTGCATACCACCCCACCCTGCAGGTTGAAGGGGAGTGCGAGCCGCTAAATGGCTGTGAATGGTGAAGGTCCCTGCCTGAGGGACGCCTCAAGTAAGTAACGAGTGAGACCTGCAGTAGGAACAATATGCCCAAGGTGTCCCCGTGATTCAAATGTTGTCACCGAGTCCCCCAGTCACTCATATGAGATTCGAGGCTCTGTTTACTGGTGCCCGGCCACTAGGTGTTGAATTTGAAGACATACCAAGTGAGATTTACTCTGCTTCGCCACGAAAAGGCTATGTTATGAATGAGGACGCTCGATGAAGTATGGCGAGTTTCTAACCAGGCGTTTTTCTCAGATCAATCCAATTTTGAAAGGGTAAGTAATTGGTGTTTTTCATTTATATATACAGCCTAGGAGCGGCGAGAGGAAGCACAACATCGTTTTGTTCTGGACTTTCGATTATATGGCAGCCATGACGGAACTTCGGGTTGTCCTTGCTTCTGCAGCCTTGATTCTCTTCTTTTACAGCCTGTTTGGCATAGCTTCATTCATCTCTTTCGCTATTTTGTATCTCCTTGCCCACGCTCCTGTAAACAACATAGCTGATGAAAATCTACCAAGTTGCTTCATCGGGCGAGAAGAAACTCTGCCAGACAGGCTGGACGATAACGGCGACACGATCGCAGTCTTGAATGGCGAGGACGAAGAAAGTGACGGACAAGAAGATCAAATTGGAATCTCCGTAGTTCGTCCACTTTTTGGTTTCTTCAGGCTATAGCTGACAGCAGTTCGCAGACCAGGTCGTCGGAGCCGTCCCGAATCGTTAACATCATATTACGACACGAATCTTCTTCGAGCAACGTGGATATTCTTACAACTAAAGTCACCAAACTTTCCAGGGTACTCAATGATGCTCTTGTTAGGTCCAAAGCCGCTACACATCACAAATTTATACCACGAAGCGACTTAGACAAGATTATTACCCAGCACAACATAGAAGAAGAAATAAAGATAGGAAATGCACCGATTGAGAGTGCGAGCATCAATAATTGTGTTTCGTTGATAATCTCGCAAGCCAAGAGAGTTTTCGCCATCCTAGTTTGTATTCATAAGGGTGTAGAAATCTGCGACTTCATAGCTGGTGGATTTCATGATGACATGCTACCGATTACCGTCTCTGAGACACGCGGAAAAGTCACTGTATGGGGAAAACACAAAGAGATCATTTCTGTCTTCGAAAACTGGGACCCCCGCGAAATCGACAAATTCGAAGACAAACAATGGCGAATGATTGCACCGGAGTTCAAAAAAGGAGAACATATGGATCTTGCCGAAGATACGATACTACCATTCATCAACGTTCGAAAAGAGGAGGAACGCCGAGGGGGTTATAGTAAAGTCAGCAAGATCTTGATCCATCGAGATCATCATGAGTTTTCCCACTTGACCAATAGAGGGGTATGTTGTTTTATCCACTTTTTTCAGAATAAACTAACGATGATACAGTTCGAGTACTGGGTGGCCATCAAGGAGCTTAACACCGACCAAAAGACCGATTTTGAGAAGGAGAACCAGATTCTTCAAACACTAAATCGTAAAACCAATGCCCATCTTATCAAGCTCCTCTGTACTTTCCAACTAGGCAATAAGTACCATCTGGTCTTCCCTTGCGCCGACTCAAACCTCAGAGAATATTGGGAACATGTTCCTCGTCCAGAGTTCAATAAGAAGACTGTGTTGTGGTTAATGCAACAGATGGTAGGAATCACCAAGGCCTTGAACTTGATTCATAACTTCCCTGCCACCATCCCCCTTGAGCCAGAAGGAGAAATCCGCCTGCAGAACAATCGAGTTCTGGAAGTAGACAGAAAAGAGAAGTTGTGGGGCCGTCATGGAGACATCAAGCCGGAGAACATTCTATTATTCAAGGAATGTCCTAACGGAACTGGAAAACGCAACGTTCTGGTAATCAGCGACTTTGGACTAGGCAGGTTTCATGGGCGGGACTCGCGTTCTAATATTGATCCTTTATATGCGAAGGCATCCCCGACCTATGAGCCGCCTGAATGTGAGCTAGGAACGCCTGTTTCTCGAGCCTACGATATCTGGAGTCTTGGCTGCCTGTTTTTGGAATTTGTCACTTGGCTTTTGAAGGGAGAACAATGGATCGAAGTTTTTTCGGAAAGGCGCGGGCTTCGCGGCTCAGCACCTTCGGATATCAATGAAGACAAGTTCTTCACAATTATACGCTTTTTCAATGACGAAAAAAGAGCTGAAGTCCGCCAAGCTGTGAAACAGTGGTCGACTGGTCTTCGAGGGGAACCCAATTGTTCGAATTTGTTGAAAGAGCTTATTGAGTTGATAATGAACCATCTACTCGTTATCAATCCAAAAGATCGAATTACGTCCGGGGAGCTCCAGTCAAGACTAATCAAAATGCTGGAGGAAGCAGAAAAGAACGATACGTATCTTACAAGTCCAGGAAGTGATGCTGCTTCCTATTACTGTATCAGCAACATGCCACTTTCTACAGAGCCCCGGGACCTTCTTAGGCGCTCGAGTGGCACGCCGCGAGGAAATCACTCTAGAAAGGCACAACGATACAAGACGTCTCCTTGAGTATGTGGTCATTGGATTGATGTTCGTTTTGATACGCGTTTTATAATTGAGTCAAGCATGTACATTAAAAGAAAACAGATAGGGTGCTTGAAAGACCATATCCTATGATGTGGAGTTGGAGTTTTCCTGGGCTACATGTTTGTTTTATATAGGTTTCGTAAGAAGATTTAAAATACAACTGTTCCTCGGTCGTTTCCTTTGACTACCTACTCAATGCCACTCCCGAAATGAAGCAAATCAGAAATCCGGTAAGGTTACATTAAGATGTGAGGGTCGCGAACTCGTAACGATTAAAGGAGATCGAACTGTCGGACCGTCAATTTATTGTCATTTTGAAGGAATATATCATCGTTTAAAAAATAGCAAGTCACTGGTACTTTTTTCCTGAAACGTGAACATTTGATAAGAGAGAACAAGAAAACAAATAATTGCTAAGCCAGAATCATAGAAAAATCCCACGCTAAGCCGAGTCCTATGTCGCGCATTCCATTGCTAAATTGTTCCTTCGTGGTTTCTATCATCCAATGGTTCAGCTAGAAGTATAGGGGGGAGTCTCGCTAATTTATCCCCTCAAGTGCCATCAGGAGCAACTTTTAAGGTTCAGGGTGCCTCGGGCACCCCTGCATATGAGATGGAACATCAAAACCCAGGAATGTAAACGACCCCCCTTTGTAGTACTATATACCTTAATTAAGCTACTCCAACATGCTAGAATCCACCCGATTTGATACTACGGATAAAGGAACCCTCCGGCCAGATGCCCCGCCAATTAAAAGTACTTGTACTCACTTTAAGCTTATGAGAATACCGTTCCGGGCAATAGAAGTTACCCTTCTACTAGAGGCATCTCCCAACGATCCTATTACTCTCTTTCTTCTCTATTATTCTCTTGAAATGATGGAAACGATAGTCCTACATACAAATTTGTATGTGCGTATGCTACAAGACCCATCAATGCCACACGCGCGTGCAGTAGCCTGGGAACCAACCTTTGTGGAGGAACTATACATCTATCTTGTAATCCGGATTTACTTAACAATAATAGAGCCTCCAACAATCGCTCATCATGGCAGTCTCCACATCAGTCTCTCCCTGAGTTTCGGCAGCGGGCAAAGCTCCACAGCTCCTCCAGATATTTCACTTCGAAGACAGCTCTTGACGTAGAGGATGATGGAGGGGGTGAAGACGAGGAGGGAAGCCTATGGCAGACATTATTAGCATACCACCTAGTTAGGAGAGTTGGTGTTGAGCGATCGTGAAGAGCGGCGATAATGAATGCAGCACAGCCCCTAGCAGTATCTTGGACATATTCAGCATGTTTACCAGGTGCTGCGGAAATGACACGCTTTATGGCACAGAGAAGTCAAATGATTTGATGGCTTTCACACCATGGGGCCTCGGTTGTTTTTACCGCCCTTGGCGATACATAAGTCACGGGAAACCATTCGATCGGATGGGCAACCTTTAATAAGTTTTACCAGTGTTTCTTTCACAAACAAGAACTCGGTCAGAATCATCTTGCAACTCGCTCTTTTCGTTGGCATCGAGCGAACATACCTACGTATGCCGCCGCAGGAAGCCGGGACACGTGCCATTCTTTTGGCTCTGTTTGCAGGCCCAACCAATGGATGAAATCTTTGCAATTCGTGCTGAAGGATTATGAAAATCTCAATTGTCTCCTCCTTCAGTCCTTTTAGCGAAATGAGACTGTATTCCCCACAGTTCATTCTAGGCATCAACCAACAGCTGACATGTTTGTTTACGTACACCGCGAAATCACCTGTGCCACGCCGGTACCCTCAGTCCCACGCCCTTTTCTCGTCTGGTACCTTGAATATTTTCTGTTAAACTTCAAAACAAAGTCGTAAAAGATGGGTAACAAGACATCGAAGAATCCGAGGCACGAGTGGCTCGATCCATGCGAGGTTTATAAAACCACCGGTATGGTCCATTGTATCCATCTTCTTTTTCGCGAGGCTAAATTCATTAGAACACGTAGAAAAAAGATTGGTAGAAGCTCTTTACCATTTCAGAGACGAGACAGCGCAAAGGCTACGAGACCTCTTTGATGAGAAGTCCTAGGTTGATCCAGACACCTCGAAAAGGTGTAAGAAGCTTTATAACCCATGAGATGCCGAATATTGACGTATCTTAGATTGGCGAACTGAGGATTTCATCAATTATCTCGTCGAACGAAACGAGTCGTTGGGGGATATTATCCGTGAAGCAAGCCCGCTTCTTTTCAAACTCGCCATTCATCATGGGTCATATTCATTTCAGCCCGTTGACCATACGCGTCTTACCTGTAATCAATTCCTTATTTTTGTCGGCAGGTGCACGAGTATCCAGGATGAAAGATTTATCAAAAGAACCTGGCGCACTCCTACATCGCTGAAAATACGGAATAAGCCTCGAGATTTTCAACGGCTTTTCTTTCAAAGTATCTCGAGCGAAAAACTCCCCCAAGATGTCAACGTACGCTCGGAAGACGATGAAGATTTAATTGATGTTCTGCGATCTGTCCGGCCCGACGACGAATTCGACTGGAATCAAAACACACTCATTCCTGCTATTTCAACCCTTCCTGGCTCCCATTCGGCAGACTTGGGTGGGACCATCACGGAACAACAAATACGCGTGTTCCTTCGTCTATTCGTATGTGTGGCTTTGAACAAGAACGATCCCAAGTACCCGAAAGGCTCTTCCTGGCTTCAGTTCACCCAGGATCTTGTCCAAAGCTTGCTTCATCTCTTCTCCACTACAGATGAGAACCAGGCTGTCATTAGAGGGGAGTCCTTTTTAACCATCGTTACTGAAGAATTTGTATTTTTCCGGCTGTTATGTTATGTGTATTTACTAATGATTTCAAGCCTTATCTACTGGAGAATTTTCGAGATCTCATGCAAGATAGTTTCAAAATTCCCGAAAATAAGAATCCAAAGATTCCAAGGCCATGGGCGAATACCATATCAAGTCCCTGTTTCTAGTAGCGTATTGCTAACATTTATATATAGCCCACACAAGCTTCCAAATTATAGACCCTAAACTCGCAAAGTTGATGCAATTCATGGTCGGGTCCTGGGTGGGTAGTTTCAAATCTTTGTTTCTCTTCGGAAATCTAGATCTTGGCAATTCACGAGAATTTATGAACGAGCTATCAACAGCGCCACGGCTACTTCTTATGAAAGGCCATGAAGAGCGTATGAATGGTGGATCTCAGACCATCATTGTGGCGACCGTGATATATCACGCCCAAGACAAAAATTCGTACGGAATCATCAGACCGGGCGAAGGATTCTTTCAAATCGAGCTGCTGAAGCTCGCTCCCACTTGTACCAAGTTTACTGATGGGCATGCAACTCCCTGCTCAAATGTGACAACCTTGGGTTTGATTGGTGGATTAACAATCCAATTCGACGATGCGGCTGTGGCTTTGACGGAAAGGTTTGAATTCGCAAACTCCAAGAAGCCAGAGCGCAATCTTGCATTCTTGGTTGAATACTTCGAGTTAAGAGACTTTACAAGCCCATAATCCCAGACAGGGTGGCTTAGGAATATCAAGAAATACTAGGCGTTTACCAATAACTGGGGCGTTTTCCCAGTCGTTCCCCTTATGCAACACACACATTATTATATTTTCAGTTACACAATCAGCCTCTTCACGTGTGTCACCATTATGGGTATTTTGTAAGACAGGTTGAGGATATGGCTTCAAATTGCATATAGCCGCATTGAAGAAGCACTAGTAACTAGGCAAAGCATTACTGCAAAACTCGCGTACATTTTATTTATAGTTAAGTATGCCGACGAGTTCTGTCTGTGATACGAAAATAGCACAACTTGACACTCGAGCTTATTTACGGATTGAAAGCAGTTATAATAAGATTGAAATCTGAACTGCAAATATAGAAGAAAGCCCTAAGCAAATAATCTCTACAACTAAATAGGGCCCGGAAGCCTAAAAAAACACTTGTTGCCCCATTTATTCCGAAACATGTTTATGTGCCCAATGATTGATATTCAATAACTCTATGCAACAAAAGATACCTCTCTCTTCATAGGAGGAGCCAGTACAATATCGTCCATATTACCATGTTCAACCTCGAGCTGGCTGACTATCGCATGCAAATAACTACCGCAATTACGCAAGAGAAAATCGTAATCCTTGTTGCTACCCCCTACCCCCGCGGAGTTAAAATATTCATCGCCTGTAACAGTTAGTAACAAACTTAGGCAGAGATAGGGCATACTCTTACTCTTTGTGTCAATAATACTATCGAATTCCATATAGTTCTGGACTTTCAGATTCGATTTTCCGAGAGCTTTCCATTTCCAGTCCAGCTGGAACTTCTCCTGAGCTAATGAATCTGAGAAATTGGGATCTCTATGTGTGGCTACTCGCCCACTTGGCCTACTATCATCCCGATTTGTCCAAAGTTCATGTAATGTGGCTTCGAATGTTGCCCATTGTAGAGGTGGTTTTGGCGGGGTACGCCATGTTGCAGCGACGAAGGCGACATGGCTTCCTCCGTTGCAAAAGTTCTCAACGAGAGAACCCGGTGCGAAACCAAGGAAGATGTAGTTTTTGGAAGGTTCTGGTGTGACTTGCAACTGATCGGTTAGGATTGCTTTCAGCATGTTACTGGCGAAGTCTTTTCTGGCTGTCTGTTCGATAGGGGCTGGACGGCCCTGGAGTTGGCCCTTCTCGGTCGTTGGGGTGTCGGTTATTTTGTCGGTTGCTGAAACTGGATTGCTTAAGAGGAGAAGGGAGCACAAGGCGATTGCCTTGAAGAAACCGAGCATAATGATGGTTTACTAGTTTGAGAATGGAGCGGTATTTTTGAGAAAAATAAAATAGGATGTGAAAAGTTTTCAACAAATGAAAGAACGTCTAGAAGTTGAGTGGAAAGAATGTGGGGCGAAATGGATGTTGAGTTTGAAGAGAAAAATAAGAGCAATGCAAGGGATTTCTTATATATACTCTGATACTGTACAGAATATTTTGAGCCAAGCCTTAGTTCTAGTGGGAACAAATGCTTGTCCTAGTGTCCCCTCCTCAACTTCATAATCCTAAAAAACAGATCCACATAGAAAATAGATTGTTGCGGGTGATACGTAACGAGACTCGGAATTGGTAGAATCCCTCTGATTTCCACATGTTCCTGTTGACAAGATTTAGGATTTAATCTTCTTTTGAGATAAGATATTTCCGTAACGTCTGTCAAAAGCTTACCCATAATTCTATTTACTGTACGTGAAATAGTTCCAATGGGGGTCTGATACGAGGGTCTCAGCCAATCAATCTACGTACAACTCGCTGGAATCACGAGCGAAAAACCTGGGGCGTGATTAAGCGAACCAACCATAAACAAGTCTGCGTATTTTGACAGAAATAGGATTTCGAATGTTCATTTTCATTGACTTATAAAGGATTATTTTCATTTACTCGGACTCACAATACATGTGCGTGTACGAAAGTCAAAGTTCCAAAAATAACCCTTCATTACAATCGTGCGGAATTCGATATGGTGTTTCGAACGGAGGATCACAGGATGAATCCAAGTGAGACTTTGTTTACAAAGTCTAAGTGCTCATGAATGCTTAAAGTATATAGTAAGACGAGGCCTCTCAATTCTTGGCTATCTCGAACACCACATCGCCCAAGTTCTACATTTTAGAACGTACACTCATTACAAACACTCGTTCTATTCCGGTCTTTCCTTTCATTAATATCAGACACTTACCATTCACAATCTACTTGACATCTTCTCTCTATCGGGACACTTATCGAATATTTCATCCCCAATCGCGTCGCAAAAATGAGGGCTATCTACTTCTTCACCTTTCTCTTCCTCTTGTTCAGTGCGATTGAGGCAGTACCATCACCAAAAGGTGGTGGCGCAGTTGGAAAGAAGGGAGGGAAGTCTAAGGCCGTCGTGAAATCTAAAACGCCTCACAGTAAGCTACAATTAACTCTCTACTCGAAATAACTCAGTTCTCTAACATTGAAAATTAGCAAAACCGGCACCAACCAAAGGTCTTTTGCCAACCAAAACGGCAAAACCAGGAAAGAAGCCTACAAAGTCAAGCAAACCAAAAAACCCAACCAAGAAACCAACGAAATCAGTTAAAGTTAAACCAACCAAATCAGCTAAGCCAGGGAAGTCTAAGAGCGTCGTGAAATCCAAAACGCCACATGGTAAGCTACAATACCCCCTCTTCTTCAAACATGTAAGTTCCTCTAACACTTCAAATTAGCCAAAACATCGCCAACCAAGCACCCTTCGGCAACGAAAACAACAAAACCAGCAACGAAATCCAGTAAACCAACCAAGAAACCAAAAATAAGTGAATCTTACAAGCCCACAGCAACTTCGAAGCCAACTGGTACCCGCACAAGCAAAGTAACTAGCAAAGTGACCTCGAAAAGCGCAAGCATTACCAACGGAGCGAAAATAACTATCTCTGATGCCTATGGAGACGTTATAACCACGGTCATTGGCTCAGAGGTTTGGAGAGCTGGTGAGAAACCGAAGGCCACTCCTACTGGGACGGGTAAGAAAAGCAAGGCTGGCGGTAAGAAGTCTGCGTAGACCAATAGCTGGATTGGAAAGTCCATAGTCAACCTTCATTCGGGATCGGTCAATTTTCTGTGGTATTGGGGAACGCACTTAGATTAGAATTACACGCGCGAGTGGTTGGAGGTGTTAGTTTTTCAGACCATCTTTCTACATGTAATATAGTACAATGATCTGGTTCTTGGAACCGTAAACTTCCAGGTACTTCGTTCTCCCCATGACAAATAGTGACGTGACAGATTTCACACCACGAGGAAAACCCCGTTCTCTATATGTATTCTCGCGTGCAGGTGGCCGACTCATCGTCTATTGACTATATATTGCTGCCTAAAACCACATAGCAAAGACTTCGCTAAATCCCATTTCAAAATTACCTAGATATCTACAGTCGTTCTAGTATATTTACTCACTACTTAAATACAGGATTCCCGCAGCACGCACGTGCCATGCTACACGTGATCAGGCCCCAGTTCCTCCAACTCCGTAACAAAATTCACCATCTCTCTCACTTCATAGCATTAGATATTTATATATAAATAACTCTTAATGTTCTAAATCTAAGGTATTCTTAGCGCTTCAGTAGGTGTTATCTATATAATATTTCTTATAATATCTATAGTTATTTAATCACGTTACGTAGAAGGTAGGTGACTAGGAGTTCAGCTACTTTTATACCGAAAAAGGCCCGGAAACACCGGAATTCTACTACTAGCTACTTTAGTACTAATTTACTATCGAATAACTACTTAAAAAATGGAACCTAATTGTAGAAAGTATAGATTTTATTAAGGTAAAAGAATTAAGCTCGTATTTCTTATTAAAATAACTAAAGACTAATTTATAATATATTATTAAAGAAGGTGAGTTTTTGCATTTTTTGGTGCAAAAATATAGGCGTTCCAAGACTTTCGACCACCGACTGTGTATATCTAGACAGAATTGGTCAAATCCATAATTGGTGAATAAAATATACTAGATCCTTCCTATCTTCCAAAAGCCTGCAACGAAGAAAGTTCTGCCGCGCCTATGTTAAGAGGGAAGGAACGACTAAGACACTACGACTCGCCCTAAAGGAAGGAACAAACCCAACTCAAAGCTTCAAAAGCTCGTTCTCTCGCTTCTTCCTTTCGTCTACATTTCTCCTCACAAACCTTCTCGATTCCGACAATCTATCTCCCAAAATTACACCAACCTCTTCGCAAGAGTGTTAAGGCGAGATGGCAAACTCTTGCCCTGTTATAAGTAAATCTTCTTACCAATTCCACCTGGAGCTTGGTTGCTGGTTCGTTGTGGGGAAACCCTTTTCGTGGTGACAATTTTATTATTATTATTATTATTTGAAAACTGATGGGCTGTGGTATGCACACTTCTCTTTCCCCCTTTCTTAACTTCCTTGCTAATCGCACTCCGGGAGCTTGGTTACCATCATTCAAAGGTGGTTTGGCTTGGCTTTTTGGCTGCTGCTTTTATTGTTATACGAGCAGCGATCCACGTGATTCATGGTTCTGCGAATGCGAAAGAACGAGTACGAAATCAACACCAAATCGAAGCATCGCGAGAAACGACAAGTGTATTAGGTACCTAAACCCACGTTTTCATGACTCGTCACACCGACTTTGTCGAACATTACATTGACACGAACACCCGTCCGACAGATGGTCATGGTGATGGCATTTGTAACGAGGGCACGATAATTTGCGCAAACGAAAACCATGAGAAATGGGGAAGAGACGGGGAAATGGGGAACCAATCGAGGACCTTGGATTGTCAAATCCATATTGGACTCGATCGTCAGCTTGGGTCCCTGAGAGGACCCTGCTTGCATTGCATTTCCGCAGCAGCAGACCGCAGCCTCACAGGTTGAAGCCATCGTGAGCGATGCTGATGCTGCCGTATTCAACAACTTCTCGTTGGCTTGCAGAGTACTTACTTGCACCGGTACGGCATTTCAGGGTGCACGAAAGTCCGGATGTCTATATCTTCACCAGTAAGTTTGCTTTTTCTTAATCCCGGGTACAAGTAGTATCTTAGTACGTGTACAAGTACCGGGTGGCTTCTTCTAAAACTGTCCGTGCCGTGTCAGAATCACCTCCCAAGGCTCCCAAAGTTGGCGGCTGCTCCTCCATCCTGTCTTGCTATTGTATCCACCTTCTTCCCCTCATTTTGGGGCTCTACTTCTAGACTTTCCTTTTGCTTGAGGACCTGCGCAGAGACGACCTCATATACTGGCCAGCAGCTACTATTGCCAGCCCTTCTCAGGTCACTTTCCCCTAGAAGCCATCATTGGCTTAAGCCTTGTCTTACTCGGTGAGCGTCAGAGACTCAGAATGTAAGTCGACTGCTTTGCCCCATTCCCGAAGCTTCTTGGAGCAGCGTCTATGCATTCTGTATTGACTTGTCTGCTCTCTAGACATACCCAAAATTGAGGAACTCCCGGGTCTTCTGCCAACACAACACCATGCTCGATCCATTCTTTCTCCCAATTACAATCCTCCGGCAGCTTGTAACACCCCTCTGCAACGCCTTCCACCTCTACTCCTTACCTCTACATATCCACGAGATTCTTGCTGCCTTCGCCGTTTACCATGTTATCTTCGAATACATCGCCCCCCCTTTTTCCGGGTTCTTCCTTTCGAAACAATATACGGGATTATCGAGGGAAAGCAAGCTTCGTTGGAATATGCACTGCGTGTCTATGGTCCAGAGTGTGAGCATTAGCGCGCTGGCGTTGTGGGTGATGTCCGTAGACAAGGACAGGAAGAGTATGAATCTGGAGGAAAGAATGTGGGGTTACACGGGTGCGGCTGGCATGGTGCAAGCTCTGGCCACGGGGTACTTTCTATTCGACTTGACCGTCATGATACGGTATTTGGATGTGTTTGGGGTTGGTATGTTGACGCACGCTTCAAGTTGCCTTGTGACATATACTCTGGGATTTGTAAGTTCTCTACTGCTGCTTGATATACTAATAATACTGATCTTGAATAGCGCCCAATTTTCAACTACTATGGATGTGTATTCATGCTCTACGAGCTATCTACCCCCTTTTTAAACTTTCATTGGTTCTTCGATAAACTTGGCATGACTGGATCAAAGGCGCAATTATACAATGGATTTGCTCTTATATCGGTGTTCTTTAGTGCTCGACTTGTCTGGGGCGCTTACTCTTCTTTCAACATCTATCGAGATGTTTGGAATGCGATACATTTTGATGCCAGCACAACAAAACTAAGCACGAACGAGGCCATGATGATGTTTGGGAAGGATAGATCACTTCCGGCATGGCTTGTTATCATTTATATGGGAGGACATGTCACCCTTCAAGTGCTGAATGTGTTTTGGCTAGGAAAGATGGTTGCTGCAATTAGAAAGCGATTTACACCAGAAGCTCAAGCGGAGAAGAAGCAGAGGAAGCAGAGGAAGGAAAGATGAAACTTTTCAAGTTTAGTTCAAATAAATGTTTTCAGGCTAGACAACGCCCTCAATAGATAGAGATAGATGAATTGATAGAATTTCATGAGATGTCTACCTTGTAGGCAGCCACGACTCCGAAACAGCAAGGCTGATGGAGACAATTGTTATTAAGCACAGACCGTAAGTTCTCATCCCAATTCCCGTAATTAAATTATGAAATTTATACGTTCAAGATCCACCCTTCGAACTGTGACACCTCCGACTCGCCAGTCCACAAAACAAATAAATGGAACCCATTTCATCCCATTTTGTAACATCTCCAATATTATCCAATTGACCAATGAGGAACCTAGGTCTCGGATCGAATCGGCCCCATGTTCACTTGTCTCGAGTCGCGATCCTCGACTCGAGGGTGGCCAACTGCCCTTGGCGTTCCGAGTCGTCGTCCTCTTCAAGAAGTAGACCCGGTTACCAAGAACAAGTACACTGTCATACACTCTCTCTTTCCTCTGAATCTCACATGCATACATGCAATCATATTGTTCCCTTTTTCTTGTGCTTCTCTTTACCCCTCATTCCTTCATTCTTCTCTTAAAGTATAAGTCAGGGGCACTTCACTCCTTTTCTCCGGCTTCTTTTTAATTTCCCCACCACCCCTTCCGGGACCATTTTGAACTCCTAAAAACCGTCCGGAATAACTTCGACGACATCAATTGACGACGAACGCAAAATGAATCAATCGCCATTACTCTCAGATTTTCACACCAGCAGCGTTGATCGACCGCGAAAATCCTCCCGTCGACGCAATGGCAAGAAAAGGGGGAAAGAGAGCTCTCCATCCCCCCACAACTCCAGAACGAGGTCTAAAAGCACAAACCTCGTGACCTTCGCGGGGGACACAGTTTCGAAAATCCGTCTCTACGCCTGGCATGAACTAGAATCCTGGCAACAAGATAATGAATTCCTCCATTCCGGCTACCGAAAAGCTACGAATTCGTATCGTGCTTCTCTATCGTCATTATCTTACATCCACAATCAGACGGCGAATATCTACTCCCACCTCGTTGGTGCTGTACTTTTTATCCTAGCGTCAGTTTTTATATATTATGAGGTAGCACCGAGGTATGGGACTGCTGATTGGTGGGATGTTGGGGTTTTTGCCAGTTTTGCTGCTGGAGCGATGGCGTGTTTTGGGATGAGCGCGTTCTTTCATACGGTGGGGAATCATAGTGAACGGGTTTATCATAGTTGGTTGCTGCTGGATCTTTATGGGATTTTGGGGTTGATTTGTGGAACGGTTTATTCAGGGACTTATTATGGGTTTTATTGTGAGAGGAGGATTTGGGTTGGGTATTCTGTTGAGGTAAGTTTTATTTTCCATTCCCTCTTTCCTTCCTTCTTTGGGCTGGATTGGTTGGGATGGGGGAGAGAAGGTGTTGGAGTGAAGTGTGGTGAGATGGACTCTCGGGTTCTTGGAAGGTGTTTGAAGGTCTTGATTTGGACTCGGGTATTCAGATGTGGGTTATGAGAATGAAATGCTGACAACTTTTTTGTAGATCACACTCATCACAAGTCTTGGTGCTCTCATCTGCGCTATGCCCAAATTCCGTGCCCCGAAATGGAGAGTGGTAAGAGCCATAGTTTTCGGTATCATCTTCCTCTCTGGCGCCGTCCCAATGACCCATGCGGTGCGGAAATTTGGCTATGAGCAAGCTGCTAAATATATGGGTTGGTGGTGGCTCGTTCTTGAGGCTTCGCTTTATGTCACGGGGGCTTTGATTTATGCTGTATGTTTTTCCTCCCTTTTTCCCCTCCCCAGTTTCGCCTTCTCTCGTAATTTTTCGTTGGAGGAGAGGGGATTTGAAATAGGGAAATGAGGACTGATCAAGAGAATAGTTCCGCTTCCCTGAATGTATCAAGCCTGGAGCTTTCGACATCTGGGGAAACTCACACCAGGTATTTCATATTTTCGCTGTGCTGGGGGCTTTGGTGCATTTGATTGGCATGATTCAGGCGTTTGACTTTAATCATAATCCGGCTACTAGACGATGTTGATCCTTCTTGAAAAAAGTGATTTTGTATAGAGATAGAGTGTTCTTTTGTATATGGATTGATAGATTTGTATTATAATATATTTAGAATGTCAAAGGTGCGGAGGTTTGAGATGGAGGGGAACTCAGTGTCTCATATGACTTGAATTTTCGACTTTACGGGTTCTGCTTTTCTTTAGGGGTATTTCACGGTTGATTGATATGTATTAGTTTAACTAGTTACGTCTAGCACAGCGTCAACGAAATAGTAAACCCAGAGTACTCCACGTTGGTATTTTTATCGCTGGAAAATTTCCACAAACAAAGCTTCACTTTTCCGAACTCGTTAAGATGTTGGTCGGGGGTTACTAGGTCACTTTTCCTTTCAAAGGTTTTCAGGTAGGAGGGAATTTTATTTATTTGTTCTAAGTAAGTTATCTGGGGGGAAGGGGGAAGGGGGAAGGGAGTGGGTTAGCGAGAAGTAGCTTGGTTCCTTTTCCGGCCTTGCAGGCCTTCTGGGAATAGTAGGCGGGGAGTTATGGGCTTCGGTATCTAATGCAGATGTTGGGATTTGAATAGACATCGTCTAAGTCTTGGGGGTCTGGATGATCATCAGAGTCAAGCGAAACTTCCCCAGACTCAGACTGATCCTCTTCTTCATCAAACGGATCCTCTTCACTGTACTCAGCGACGACTTCGTCCTCGGCGTCATTGCCTTGAAATCTTTCTTTCATCTTTCTTGGCGCGCTCTGTTCAGCTCCACCTGGGGCGCCTTTGAATGCTGATTGTTTCTTGCCATTCTTACTGTGTTGTTGGGTTGTATAGCTGAAGTTGTATATTTGATGGTTATAGTACTTGAGTAATGTATGATACATGGAGATGAAAGTGAGAAACGAGTGGGAATCTAAGTAAACTTATGCGCATCTAATTCCACTGTTCTGCGGGACTGAAATCTTCATGAAAATCGTTTTCCTTTGTTGAATGGCTATAGCAATGCTTTCACAATTCCCCTTTATGGCTGTATTATTAGTCCAGGTCATGGAATAAAGAAACTCTTTTATGAAGGAACAGGTTATGCCCAGTGCTAATCGTATCGGCGGGCTGACGTGTTGTGAGTGATTTGGTGGTTGTTCTTCCCGAGGTGGGATAATATTGGAGGATACGAGAGGATATGTATCATTATGTTTAGTTGTGACGAAGACTTTCAATTTGGTATTCTGAGTTTTAAGACACCAGATTTAGTGTTCAGGGACTGCTCTGTTAGAAGATTGATATTTAGCTCTTAATTCTTCGAAGGGCTAAGATCCTCTTGTCAGGATAACACACGATATATTTCGATATTAGGTAAAGCTGTATATGTACTCTAGGGATTTTTTGTCACTTTCGTATTTACCGTTTAATTGCTCGCATGTTCACGGGCAACTTGGAAGATGAAAGAATATTCAGATATTATTGTTATACAGTAACTAGCTCAACATCCGATAGGACACCCCGTCAAAATTTCTCACTTGGACCAGCATAACCTTGATCGGATAAACGTATCAACTGTTGTGAAAGTCGCCCACGATACTCCCTGATATCAAGCCCATGAAAATCCTCGCTTCTGAGTTCCTGTTCAAGTTTATAATTGAAAATATGCATAACGGGAAGCATTTTCCCTTTTAGTACATGCTCGTTCATAAATACTCTGCTCGCCATAGTCTCCAGCTTCAGTACTTGAGCTTTGAATTCAGGGTAAAATTCGAATTTGTGTGGCCGCTGCGTCAACCCCAAATCTTGCGCGAGATAAGTTTACTTATAGTGCTTAAGCGAGGTCATGTTAGCTCTGACTAAGCCTAAGCTATTCACGTTTAAAAACAAGGACACATATTATTACTCGAGCTAGATAAGTTTACCTTTCTATCGTTTACTGATTTACTTTAGTAAGTTTATTCTGATATTCTTTTACTTCTAGAATAACTTCAACTAATTAATAACTTTTAGTAGAAATAGAATAATGAGATATTAAAGATTTATAAGATACTATCTAGAGTATACTTAAAGAGTTCGCTTCTTCTATATCTTTAGATAATTTTTATATAATTATTACTTAACATATAATAAACTATCTCGTATAAGTAACTAATATAACTCAGTATCTTTACTTAACTATCTTATTTATTCTAGATTCTTATATTAATATATATAATATAAAGAGTACTTTAGTAGATATAAAATGAGTTAATAACTTTAACGGTTACCTGGTCTTATTAGTAGCTGGAATTGTTTATTTCTACGGCTTAGCTTATAACTTGAATAACTTGCTTAACTTCATTATACAGCTTTCTTAATACCTTAATTATGAATTCTATTATATCTATAGCTATACTCATTGATGGGTATCAGAATGTTTCCTCGCCATCGTCATCTTGCCATCCCCTTGTGGTTCCATCACTAGGTAAAGCAGGGCAAGAAAACGGCATACCCATACTGTTCTCTACCAAATCCCAAAGGAAAACATCGGTTTTCTCAAAGAATTGATAACGGTGGGTTGTTCCACTTCCACTGTTACGACAAACAAGCAAGTTTCCCCTCGCGTATCGGCCCTGGTAGGAGAAATCACCATAGGCAATGATCTCCAAACTCGGAATTCCCTTTTTTCCGAAAGCCCAGTTGGCAAAATCACGGAAATTTGCTGGTTCCTTGCTTACTGGGCGACCATCCATGAATCCAGTTGCTATTCTCTCTGCACGGTGACTAGAGCGTTGTTGCTGTTTGAGTTTAGAGTTGTTTTCGAGGACCGAAGGACAACAAGAGAGATTCTCTGACCAGAAATAGAGCACTTTCCAACTGGGGCGCGGGTAGGATTCTTTTCGAGGATGAGACGCCGTGGGTGTGTGAGCTTCTTTCTAATATGCATGGCGCAAGAATGAGGAACTTACCATTTGCTTGCATTGGATCTTCATACATCTAACGCAACTGAGGGGTGAGAAATGATCTGGTAAGATCAGGGACTTAGGCTGGATTATCTTTGGTGTCGGCTTCTGGGTCGTGAATTACTAGGTTTCGATACCTGCATAATGGGTGCAAATAGCTTGTGGAATAAAGTTCTTCCCAGAGTCAAAGTCAGTAAATTGATTCAAAAATGGGACGATAAAATAAGGGAAACGTAATCTGAATCGCCAGAGGATCATGGCAATCATGGAAGTGTTTTAATGCATGGAAAAGGGGGATGGTAGAGTTATTACCTCCTAATATAGCTCTTCTAACCCAGAAGAAACGCTGCTACTGGAGCAGGCCATCCATCGTTGCGGATTGTTGGACCGAAAGTTCGAAATGTTGGGTTGTAAGGACCACCGGGATGGGGCTCCTATAGACGTAAGGCACGGTGTCTTAATTCAAACTTCTTCAGCTTCATTTTCACACACACCTTTACAATCAAAGAACAATTCCAACGCCCCAATGCAATCCAATAAAGTGAAGCTCTGTAGATGTTGAAGATTTAGCGCCGGAATCAACTCTTTCCCACCAAACTTCAAAGTCGCGTAGCTTAAAGAAATATCAGCCTGAGAGGTGAGAAGATGCGGTGTTTCCGTGGGAGTTATGCGAAGTAGAAGCTCAGAAAACGCGTCGAAAACCTCATAGTTGTAAGCTCCGGGAATGAGAAACTTTGATTCTTCTGGAATGTTTGGTTGGAAGTTTCTTCTCGCTATTCTGGTGTGTAGCACTCCTTCACTCGCAAAGGACAACTGTAACTTTTGGATCCGACTTTCGCGATTATAGAGGGTGTTTCTGACGTTATAAAGGTGCGCCCCAGAGTATATTTCCATTGCAACTTAAATGTTTCATCCCGTTGAAGTACATCATATTCATCAGGCCTTCGTCGTCGCGGGTTTCAATCTCATTCGTTCCACAGTGGTTGATGGTAAGAGATTCTATGAATGGAGTTGGTTGTCGAGTTCGGTAAACTTAAAAGGAGAGCGACGATTTGCTCGACCAAAATCTCATCTGTCTTGATGTTAGAAGAGAGTTGCATGTAATTGTAGTTGTATTGATCTTACGTGAACGCTCTGAGTTGACCAACAGGCAGAGCAGATAGAAAAGCACGAATCTGCCTGATTACAGTGTCATGTACGAAACTCTCAACCCATAGCTCATTGATACAATAACCACAACGGTGCCTCAATTGCGTTGATGGCGAAACTTGAAAGTTTAGGTCTTTGATCAGGGCGAGTTTCGAGGGGTGTAACAATGGCAGCCACGAGATCTTTGCAGCGTCGATTCCCAGATTTTGACATGATACCGAGAGGTTATAGGACTCATAGAGGAGAGGGTGGCAGGTCGCGTAGACGGTCTTCGATGTTTGGCATCGCGCTTAGTCGTAAGCTGTAGAATCGAAGCTTTCATCAGTACCTTCCACGCGAGTATAGAAGAAGTGATGAGTTACCAGATCTGCGATTAGGCGCAGCGCAGTATCTGGAGGCGTGGGGGGGGGGGGGG
>LLCD01000223.1:0-23222 GCA_001414355.1 Hymenoscyphus salicellus
GAGTGGATCGCAACCGTGTTATGTGGGAAAGAGTTAGTTGTCGCTCGTAGCAAGTCACAAATAGACGATGAGACCTGCTCTATGCGCCTATCTGGATTCTTTGACTACTACTACCAGCTTACATATAGCCCCTCAACATATTCAAACTCAAAGTACGTGTACTTCTCCGCCACTTAACCATAACAACTTACTCACTCCCTAGGACTCTTTCCCGAAGAAACATCCCAAGAACCAACGCTCAATCCAGGGTCCACCGATTTGACTTTCAGATTTTCTAACTTTCTTCAGCAACAGCGCTTTTCGGCAGATGCAAAAGAAGATCTACGGCACCCGCCCGGGCCTGACAACCCGGTTTTCCTCATTCGGGATAAACCCTTGTTTCCACAAGTTCCACAAGAACATGAAACAGGCACCTTCTCCCTCTTCCAAAAATAACCATATAAAAATCGAACGTTTCGTGTTGGCACAAAACCTCCCACAGCTTTTTTGTTCTCTCCACTTTCGTATTTCATCGACATTTGGTGTAACGAAGATCTGTTGTTTGGATGCGAAGACGAGACTCGTCAGAGACTTTGGGGGGAGACAGAGAATTCTTGAGTGAGGATAACCTCCACTTCTTTGAAGATCTGGGAGTTTTGAGGGATAGTATCAGATGGTTTTCCTGAGAATCTCCACCGTCTACTGAAGAGTGGGATGTGGATGGTTGAGTGGCAATAAGTGTTTTCGAGTCATTCTTTGCGAGTGCTGGATGAATTTCCCGTGATTTCAAAGATCAAGTTGACAGGTGGAACTCAATCTTCTCTTTCTGATTATTTTTCTTGAAATTTTGTTCCGCGAACTCGAGTCAAGCCCAGAACGCTGTTGATCTGATAAGTGCGAAATTTGGAACTCAAATACTTTTGAATCCCCTCACACTCCATTTCAATCGTATTCTCTTGTATCCAAAGTGTAATATCACTTCTCGGTTTCTATGCAATGGCATCTATCTCAGATAATTATTCCTTACTCCCTCAATGCTGTCATAAAGAATTGTATTCCTCGAATTGCAAGTTTAGAAAGCCTCTAACACGAATAAAAACAAATCTACAAACTCCGTTCCTTTTGTTCAGGGTTGCGCAAGACTGTAAAGCTGCATATTTTTGACGTCCTGGATACACAATTGGATGAAGTGCTACGCTTATAATGGCTAGCAAGTAGAAGTGGATATCCACCAACCAACCTAAGGGATCAAGATGTTTGTATTTGCTTACTAATGGTTTTGGGATGAAAGACTGCGTGTAAACTACCCTTTCCATGAGATGTGTTTTATAATATTTTCGGAACTCTTCTCTGTTAGAAAATAATCCATATCTAGGGCAGGAAATTAATTTTTGTTCTGCGAGCTGTACCTAGGTGCATTCTTGTACTTTCACTCCACCATTCCTCACGAGAAGCAGCAACTCAACACTGAAATGTCGCAAAAATATACAAAAAATATGAGTAGATGTAGAATATACCAAAGTATTATATCCAAGCTCCTATATTGTTTTCTTGTTTTTAGCGTGGCGTCAAGGAAGGTATAGCTACCTATTTACTGCTACATTTAATGTCTACAGAGTAAGGAGAGCAAACTCAGACTATCGTAGGAATCTAAAGAAAGCCCGAGAAATAAATAAGTCCGAGATATAGGTAAACCCGAGAAAATAAATCAGAGAGATAATCCGTTGTAAGTGAATAGGAGTATGTCAGTCATATGACTACTCGCTAGCGTCTGCACTAGCGTCCCCCACAAGTATACGGAGGAAAAGTAGTCGGCTTAGATCACACTTAGTAAATTGAAGTTTCCGCCCAACGTATCCTAGCAATATCATTCCAATAAATAAATTCAAGAGATAAATCCGAGAGGTAAATCCGATGCGTAAAAAGATCCAAGATGTGAGTTTTCGGAAATATTTTCGGATATAGATTCAGACTCGGAAATATCTCGGGGCGTCTCTCGGACAAAAGTACACACGAAAAGTAGCAACACCTATAACACAATACTAAACAGACGTAAAAATATACAAAAAATATGAGTAGATGAAGAATATTCTGAAATATTACATCCGAGCTTAAAGAACGCTCTTCTGTCGCTGGGGTTGATTTGTTACCGTGGAATGACAATTTCTAGCCATTTATCTACTGGCACATTGAAAATGTCCGTTTCATAGAGCTATTTTTAGAAGTACTACTCGCTCTATATAGAAGATAGTTGAGTAAAGTGCGAACTGTCCCAGTCTATATTCGGAAGCAGGGAGTTTATAAACCCTTACGATGCAATCTTTGAGAAGTTGATGCGTTGTCAAGTAAGCAAGAATGTTTATCGTCAGAAGCCATCTAAGACGTTTGAGGACTATTTGGGCTTTGAACTACTTTTTGTCGTGCTTGTGACAGGTTTCAATGAACGGAAGGTAGCGGCCCAAGTCTAGAAAAATGGAAGGAGTGACCTTGACCGCCACCTCGACACGTTCCTCGGAACAAATTATGTAAAAGTTGGCAATAAGTGCTGTTGAGGATGATTGGCAAGGAAGCTGCCATGGAGGCAACTATTGTTTGGAAGGAGCAGGCACGAAGAAGCTCGCTGAAAACCCTAGAACTGTAGGTAGGTACGGTCCTGTTGGCACCTGCCCCCTCGACGGTGATGCGAGACTCGCCCATTACCTACTCAATCACTTGCGTTGCTGCGTATAGGTAGGTAAACCACCTTTACAAAATAGCCTTCTGCCAATGGGAGAGAGCTGTGACTTAATTTCATCCCTTCTTAACATTCTCTTTACTGACATCTGAAGTCAACTGTAAGCTATTGGAGTCAATCAAAACTTTTGATGGGCAACATCGCTTTTTGGTGCCACGATAACTGCTTAAGCCACCAAAAATAGCCAACGAGGTTCAAAAAAGACGCTTAGTCCTCTGCCTTCAGAGTGAAACTAGAGCTTTGAAATTTTAAGAACCAATGAAGTATCCATTTAGGGGGTACGGCGTCGTTGGTATCAAGCTCTCCAAGGAGGGAAGAGCAGAAGCTCAGTAATTCCGGTTCCCAAGCTGAACATTGAATGCCAGCTAGAAAAAAAATGGAGTATGAACCTCCCCACGCATAGTGTATATACATGCTGGATTTCTCATTTGACATGAAAAAATGATCAATAAAGAAATATACTGGTTCTTTGCGTCTATTCAATCATTTTAGGACAGGAAGCTCGCTTTCTTAAATGGCTTGGCGCCAAGATATATCGGATAATAGTGATTCCGATGTGCGACTTCAACTCCTCCCAATATCGCGCCCGGTGATTTCGAGCTCTTATCACTTCAACCTCCAACGTCACAACCATCCCCCACGATCCAAATCAGCTCAGAAATACATACCCCGAGCTGCAGAGACCATGGACCGTTCTGCAGAGCTGGCGCCCAAGTTCGCGCCATTCTTCGGAATGGTAAGTGGTCAAGCTGGATGATGATGTGTGCATCTGAAACTGACAGCTTTACCTAGGCCGGCATTTTCTTCGCGATGGCATTTGGATGTAGGCATATCTGCAAATGATTTGATAGGGGAGTTCTGATTGATTATAGGTGCTGGAGCTGCATATGGAACCGCCAAATCCGGAATCGGAATTTCGGGTGTTGGTACCTTTCGACCAGATCTCATCATGAAGGTACACAAGGTCCTCGCATTGGCATTGCCGGGAGAAATGCTGATATTCCTGCTAGTCTTTGATTCCAGTCGTGATGTCTGGTATTATTGCAGTATACTCGCTCGTCATTGCAGTTCTGATCGCGGGAGACATGGCCCCTCCCCCAGCAACTTACAGTCTTTTCAAGTACGATTTTACCCCACGGTCACTAACATCTAGCTAACGATTATGCAGTGGGTTCATGCACCTTGCATGCGGTCTCTCGGTTGGATTGACGGGCCTTGCAGCTGGATATGCGATTGGAATTGTTGGAGATATGGGCGTTCGATCATACATGCTACAATCGAGGATATTCGTCGGAATGGTCTTGATTCTCATTTTCGGAGAAGTTTTGGGTCTTTATGGGTTAGTCTACGCCACCTCCCGCCAGGCTACGCGGTTGCTAATTGTTCAGGCTTATTGTTGCCCTTATCCTCAACACCAAGAGCAGAGGTTAAATATTACGTTCCGACACGAACAAATACCGCGAAATGCGAATATCGACCTGGGGAAGATGTGTGACGAATATTGTTTGACTACGAAGCGGGTTGAACTGCATTGCCGGGAGTTTTGGTTCTGTATAGAGGCTGTAATTACCAAATGCCGACCTTACAACTCGATTATTTCATACAAAACTAGGCATCATAGGATGGGAAAGGATTATACTTGGCAGGTCTCATTTTGATATCCAGTTCGAGAACGCCACTTGTGCCAGATTTTTCCTTGGTTTTCTACATTGACAAGCGTCACTTGTATGTTGTTTCAAGCGAGCTTCCCGACAATCTTTTCAAAGATGATGGGGGATATTTCTTTATTATTGGCAAGATTTGGATTTGGATCTATGTTGAAGAGATCAGAATAGAAAATAGGCCGTTTTTCCTTGTTGAGAGGGGAGCAAGTCTTGTCCTGCTTTAGATCCTTTGCTGTTGAGAAACACAATGGCCTCAACATTGAAGCCGAGACATACTTTCGTGCATTTTTCTGTACATGGTCGATGAAGAAGAACCCGCCCCAAATTTCCCGCCATTTAGCTATGCTCGCTCTTGTCCCTTTTTGTTTGCGTGGCAATTTCCTTTCTTTTTTTTGAACCCTTCTTTCTGGATACATAAACTTTGCAGAGATCAGTGAACAATCTCTATTTTCACCCGATGAGATATTATGACGTTATTCAGGAACCTGGTCAGGACTTCTGTTCAACCATTCCTTTTCACTTCCTGGTAATGTTTGTTGTTGATTCATCTGGAATTTATTCATGTTGGTGTTGGATTAACAGGAAAATGGCGTCTGGGCAATTATTTGGACATTTTATTCACATTGCAACCTGATTTATTATGGGGATAAACATATGTCAATTTGGGTGAGTGTTCAGTGATCTAAGTTTAGCTTCATTTTTCCTCGTGCATACATACTTCATGCAATTCCAAGCGCCTTCAATTCCTTGGACAATCTATTTGGCTTCTTCTCGTCCTTTCCCTTTTCGACACCTGCTGCCTTCTTGTTTTCAATTTTGGGAGCGACCTGTTGCTTTGCGGTAGCTGCGTCGGTCTCGGGATTGCCCTTTCTGCTTCTCAAAACCAGCTTCTTGTCTTCGGTCTTTGATTCCGCCTGGTGCTCTTCGTTTGATGTCGAGGGCTCGGGATTGGAATTTGTATTTCTTGTAGTCCGCTTGATGACCTCGGCAGCCTTCTTCTTGTCTGTGGCCTTGACTTCGGCGTGTTTCTCGTTGCTAGAGGCTTCGGGCTTTGGCTCCGGACTCGCCTCTCCCTTTCGTGTCGTCTGCTTGTTATTATTGGCGGTGTTTTCGTTCTGTTTTCCACCCTTGCGATTGGCCTTTTCTTTGGTCAAGTCGTCTTCGGGTTGCTCGCCGTTTAATTCATCCTCCGAAGCTTCGTGGTCAGGGGTGGCTCGAAGGGAGTTGGCGACTTCTCCTTTCTTGGATGTCACCTTCTTTTTGGGTTTCTCCTGCAACTTGCTCTCTTCAAAATCCTCACAAGCTCCAACAAGATCCTTGAAAGTCAGCTTCAGGTCCTTGGAGATACCTTCAATATGGTCTCTCAGTTCGCTTGTCAACTTTCGCTTGAATTGCTCCACCATGTCGTCGTCCGTAATCCTAAGCATTCTGGCCAGTGTCAAAAACTCCATCTTGAAAATCCCGAATGGCTGCTCGGCTTGCACGAGTTGCTCAAAAAGGGCTGGAATTCGACCCTTGATGCGTTGGTCGCCATAGATTCCCAAAGTGTATCCATCACCTGAACAGCGGTTACCCAACGAGAACCTCGAGAGCCTCGGCTCTTCGTTGAATTGATATAATCTCTGGGAAGACCACTGCGATTATGAGAAATATAGGCGATCTTTTGCACCGCGCTGACAAAGAAGCAGTTGTCTCCTCTTAGCTTGTTCCGCATGGAGAAGTACCAGTTCTCGAACTCGCCTGGGGTTCCATCGAAGATGGATGGGTCTGGAAGAAGTGGTTGGAATTGGACAGTTTTTGAGGGGCCGCTGTCGGATTCGGAGATGTAGTTGAAGAAGAGATTTTCCAGTCGTGCCAACTCGGTCTCCAAATCCTTCTTTGTCGATGATGAAGGAACGGGGCCGTTGGGAATTGTATTTGCCTGGATAATCATGGTGATCAGTTGCTTGGTATTGGGGTGGATTTCACCAGCGGGCTCGGAGTTGTTATTAATGATGCTTTTGAGGTTGTCGGTGCAAGTAACGATGTCAGCAGCCATTTTCTCATTTGATTTTGGAGGTAGGGTGCTGGATGTAGTGATATTGATCTTCGGTCCATCTTCCGGATCTTCTTGCACTGTACGTCGGACGTTGGTAGTTGGATTGCTTGGTGTTGCAGGCCCAGTACTTGATTTTCTCGGAGTTGAGGGTGCTGAGCCAGAAATACTGTCATCAGCCATTTCATCGTCTGATGATGTAGGGGTTGAGGATTCATTTTCGAAGTCCAGATGGTCCTCCATTTTATCGGTTGGTTTCGGTGTTTTGATTGGTGTAACGATACCAGCGCCATTTTGTCCGTTGATATTGTTGAATAATGAGTGTTGATTGTCGAGTACTAGAAGTAGGAATGTTGAGCTGTACTTATTCTTGAGAAGAGGTGATTGACGAAATAGACTGCCTTTGTTGATAAATTTTGCAGGCAGACCTTGAAAGTATCACCGTCCAGCTTCTTGTGAGTTCCCTGCTATTTCATGATGATTCTATTTCCTTTCAAATTCCTTCTTGAGGAACAAGTTTCTTTTCGGTGTCTAGGGCCAGTTTGTCTTCGGTGGTTCGCTACGTTTCTCTCGGCACACCTACTTTCCGCGAAACAAGAATTTTCCAGAAGGTTCAGCAGAATGATAACCCACTTTCTTGGTTCTTCTAGATGATCTTGGGAAAGTTGCACGAGAAGGGTGCAGCCATGTACAGCCATGAGCAAGGCTCTCACATTGGTATCTTGATATTATGCCACTTTCTCAAAAAAGTTTACTTAATACAGCTTCTCATTTCTCAGACTCTTGAAGCTTATCGTTCTGTGTAAGGAGCTCAACACGGTCCAGGGCTTGTGCTGGCACTTTTGTTGTTTCAGAAATGGAGAATTTCCAAAACCCAGATTCGATTTTAGGGCACATTTTATAGTTGACTTCACTTTGTGTATTGTCATGATAATCAATCACCCTCCTCGTGTCTATTTCTAGTCTTGCAAATAGCCTCAGATTTCCAAGTGCAAGGAACGAGACCCAAGAGGCTGTGATTCCCATCTTTTCACGAGATAAGTTAAGTTCCTCTGCCGGAGATTCACAAATCCGGGCAAATATTCAAACTGAATTCCAAGTACCGTTCATTCTTTATCCTAAAAAGACCATTGTTATTTCAACTAAAAGCACGCCTGATATCCTCATTTGAGCTAGAAATTATTCGGGCTCCGGATAAGTGAATTATGATACAATATTTTTCGGTGTTTTTAGTGAAGCAAGGGGGTGGTTCTCTTCCACATTTTTATCTCACTACAAGTTCACAGTTGCTCAACATTACTTCAAAGTTTATAACAAAGTAAATGGAATCTTCTTCATACCGTAATTTTATCAAGCCAGGAGCTTCTAGTCAAGTCGAGTTGCTCTTCAAGGCGACTATTCTTTGATTGTTGATTCACAGCCAGTGCAGTGCACCTGTTATTCAGATTCTTTCCAGCTGACCTAGAAGAACTGGCAAATTGGAATGTGGAGTGAGATGTAAGCGAGTGACTATCTGAACATTCACTTTTACAGCATAACTTCGTCTATATAAGACGGATAACTCAGCTTGAGGGTGCCTAAATTTATTTCCTCCTCACAATATCTTCTTACACCCTCCTCCTCACGACTACGGCTTTACAAGCTCATTTTTACTACACTACCTCTTTATCATACCACCTCCTCACGGGCATCTCCTCCTCACAACTTTGGTAATAGCTCTTCAGGTTCTTGAACAATTCAACACTTTGATACAAAATCACCTCTTACCAAAATGCATCTAACCGCACTTATCCTGCTGTTTCTTGGATATGCTTTGACGGCAAGTCACTCTTATTCTTCGCCATCGACCGTGTGTATCAGCTAACCGAAACTCGTATAGCTCTCGGCATCTCCAGCCGCCATCCCACTCGCAAATCCAGAGACCACAGGCATCCTTGAAGCCCGGAACAAGGTAAACAAGTCCATCCTTTTCTAATCTACATCAGGTGTAAGATGCTAACCAAAGGTCCTTTCACTTAGGATATTTACTACTGCTGCGATGGAGAGCATCTCACAGACTACGGAAACCCCTCGATTGATCACACACTCGGCAATAGGCATTACTTGGCAGGTCTCCATGGTTACTGCTTTGTTCGTGCTCGTAGCTGTTCAGTCATTGCATGCCAATGGGGAACAGCGGTTACACTTTGCAACAACGTAAGTATTACAGTTCCTACTTTCCGTTTAATCAAACTGACTTGTTTTGCAGAGAGACTATGATATGTTTCCAGATTGCGCATACTTGTCCGGATACGTTCAAAATATCTTTGATTTTTGCGGAGCTTCTGGATTCTACCCTGCATGTGGTCAGCAATTTGATACGGATGGATATAATGTGAATATCAAAGCGGTTCCCTGCTGAGTTTGTGAGTAAGGTTTCTCATGGTGAGGAGATAGTAGGAACGCGACTGGAAACGTTCTCTTTATTTTGATATTGGTTCGGCGCGCTTTCTTTTGGACTTCCACGATGGAGCATATTTGCATGGAATTTATTCAGGGGTTTATGGCCATAAACTGGTTGGATCTAATGGAAGTTTTGGTGGAGGACTTGAATTTGCGGGACTTCGAAATGTAATTTAACCATGCTCTAACGCACCATACTTACTCTCCTGTGTAGTTTGATTTATAAATCTTTTCAATGTTACTTGAGAAATTAAATATTCGGGACTTCCTAATGGATGTGTGGTATTAAATTCCCCGAAGAGTTGCGGGAAAGCTTCGTTCATCTGACTGGTGATAACAGTTCCTTCTTAAGCGAGAGATTTTCTCTCCATTAACGCACGATGGATATGTGCCCCTCCTAAGTAATCAGTGTCCAGTTGTGGTTCTTGTACACGTACCCAAACCTGCTGCTGCTACTACTTTATCAGTATTTCTTCGACGCTCAATTTGAGTGTTGCTTTCTTCACCAGAAGCATACGAAACCGGTGCCATGAATGTTGAGATGCTAGCATTTTCCAAAAACCAAAAACGTCTTCCTGTAAAGTCTTCTCATTTTACTCGAGGCCTTAGTGTTCTCAATCCCACCGTAAAATGTATGAAATTCACTTAGAAAATCTTGACAGTAAGCAAGGAGGTACCAAAGTTTGATTAAAGTACATGGTCGTCGTGCGACATATTTTTCTGCGGTCGATGTAGCCGTGCTGGGAATTGGATGGGTAGTCGAGCCGGTGGCTAAGGTTAAGTTCAAGGGTCAAAAGATAGATGACCACGCGTTCTAGTCGCGGTGGAGTGGCGAGCGACTTCATGGACTGGACACCAGGAAAGAAGCGAGGTCCATTGCCTTTACTGATCGCGAGATCGACTTGGTGGATGCCCACAGACCCACTACACTACGTCCGAAAGAAGAGGGCTCAAATTTTCTTCCACTTCTCTTCTGCCATGACTATGCACGGAATACCGTCAAAATCGATCCTTAAGGTCGCCAAGGTTGTGATCTACAACCAGTGTGCGGCGTCTCCGTACACCAAAAGTCGTTGAAGTCGCCAGGGGAAAATCAGGGACAGAGAGTCGATGAGATTTCAAAACAGAGGCCTCGAGTCTAAACTGGAGTAGAAACCCCAATTCCAGCCAGTCAACACTCTCATCCGGAGCCGCCGCACACTAGTTGTAGATCACAACCTTGGCGACCTCAAGGATCGATTTTGACGGTATTCCGTTGGGCGGGGGGCTTGTTCGGTTGTTTTGCATTGTTGACGACCAGGTTGCGGAGAAGATCCATGCTCTGGAAGTGTGAATTCGTTGCTGTTATGGTGAGCTCAGCAGCAGACGGGTGAAAAATTGTCCATAAGAAACCTATTTCGGAATTGCAGGCATAGGTCAAGGACAGCTCAAAGATGCGCCAATGATGTTCAATCCCCTTCCCCCAACATATCTGAGAGATCCAGTTCCTGAAATATTGTGGGATGAGGAGGGGACTTGTTTCCGTCCCTGGCTCGACTCCCAACAATGAGGTTGAGACCCCGCCGCTCCTTCCCTACTATTCGACTACGTCTACCGAGACATGAGCTTTCCGTAACACGGGTCCACATCCCAAAGACACCCACCAGATTTTAGAGCGCCGATGGTACTTGGACATCTTGGAGTGCATGGCTGAGCAGAGATGTCGGAAACTTCCCAGTACGCCTTGTTAGACCAAACAGCCAGAGGCATGCAGACCAGTTACGCAGAGAACCAGTTGCACATCACGGAAGAACTTTGAGTAATTTGAGTCAATATCATTGGAAGGTCATGATAAAATTATTTTTTATTCTGCTCAGAGGAGAGCTCAGTTTTGTAAAAGTGGGATGGGTAGCTCTACTGCATTTCATCCAAACGTAGATGTGACATCTTTGCAGTGAAATTTCATAAAAAAGGGGGTTTACTGATTGTATCCTGAATAAATCATATCGCGAAGAGAGTTTCGGCATGTGGAGATACCACCACTCGTTGGGAAATAAAATTACGAAAGAAATACTCGTCATTCTTCCTACATCTTCCCATTCTCCAACTAAACACATTCCCGTAATACTCCCATTTTAATAAATGCTGTCTGTAACTAACCCTCTACTATAGTTGAGAGCTCCCGGTCCAGCATAAAATGCACGAATGGCATCAAAAACACCCACATAGGTTCGGACATCATTCCCATTCTCAACATTGCCATTCCTATAACTACAAGCTTAGGATCTTGATTCTTTGAAAATCCACCACGCACTCCCACCGTTATCCAGAATCTGCCCTCCAATGAAGTTTGCGAAATTGTCTTGTGCGATTCCCATATTAGGAGCGTTGATAGCTCCCTGGCATCGTGGAGTGTCTGTGCGAGCAGAGATGCGAGATGATTTCCACCCTGGAGCGTCTCGAGTGGATATCTCGCTGGGTGCGTTAATTTACGAGAAATGGTCTCTCGTCGCGACCTCAATTTCGTATTCGCTCAGCAGAGCCCTTCACACGATCTAAATAGAAATCTGGGATATACGTGATAGTCAAACTTCTCTTCTAGGAAGTTGGAGGTTGCGAGTCTGGAATAATTTTGAATTTGGATAGAAAGTGAAGTCGGGGGCCATGAGTACACTTCCTATGTAATAGAAAACCCATTTAGTAATGGTTGCAGTCCACAAGCATATGAGCGCAAGGGGCAAAAGACCATCTGCTTTGAGCTACTTGGAAATAAACCACTGCATGCCTCTGGAACTGCATGTCTTGTCCTTGTTAGTAGCCCCGGTTGGTCGATATTCCCGTGCTAGTTCATCGTTTGCAACTTTCGATTAACTCAACATTTTCCCGGAATTGAGTATTCGCAGCATCTTTACTTACAATACAAGCTAGGAACTATGTATATGTAGTCAAATAATATCGATCACGTGGGTCAGATATTAGGATGATGCACTCCATTTCTTCAATAAATGCATGGATTCCTGCAGCGGAAATTCGCATAGCCTGCTGTACAACCCCAAAGGCAATTCATCTATTCCTGAACCTTCAAGTACTGGGCAAATGTACCATCCATCACAAACCTAGCTCAATAAATCGTGAATGTTAGACATCTTTTTAGGCCTCCCATCATCCACCAAGTTATACTTCCATAGCCTCATTGTCTGATCGCCAGACACAGTAGCAAACATGTTCACAACAGGACTCGTTGCTATTCTTATTACAGAGTTCCGGTGACCCACTACGATGTGGTGCGCAGCCCCTGTTTCGGCATTCCAGCACACGACAGACGTATCCTTTGATGCTGAGAATACCCATTTTCCACCCGGCGACAATGCCGCAGACAGAGCGAAATCCTGGTTGGGTGGGTCAGTTGATGGTTTTTCTTAGAGACACAAACACTCACATTGTGCCCTTGAAATTTTATAAGAGGTGTGCTAGTTCCTTCGAGTGGGAAAATCTCCCACTTCATAATCGTTTTGTCCAAGCCAGCTGTAATTATTGCTTTGCAATCTGATAGGAACTTAACGTCGTAGATGCTATCTTCGTGTCCTGACAGCACTTTTAGAAGCATGCCAGTTTTAAGATCCCAAATTTGAGCCATTTTATTCAAACATCCCGATGCTACTAGATTAGTGTCTGTGGAGACCGCAACGGAAACTATTCCACCGGGTGCTCTCATGGTAACCTTGTTTTGCTGCGTGCGAATGTCCCAAACGCGAACCGTTCGGTCATTACCCCCGGAAACTAAAGTAACTCCATCGCGGCCCATATCAATTTGATATATATCTGTACCTATGACATGCCCTACTAATTGACCTATTTGCAGTCCGCTGCTGACCTCCGAAAGTATAATTGGACCATCTTCCCAAGCAGATGCAAGAATTTTTCCACTCGGGTCAAAAGATACAGCTCGGCAGTAGACATCTGCTGGTGCTTTTGTTTCAAGTTCCAAATATTGCAAGACTCTCCCGTCAATAGTATTAAGTACCTTGACAAATAAATTACCTCCAATAGCAACATATTTGCCGTCCAGGCTGAAAGCTAAAGAAGGTATCACACTCTTCTCATGAAAGGTGAAAAGTAGGTCGACATCCAATGTTTTTTTTCGATCCGCGTCCATGTTGGTAGAAAGTGCTATCCAATCCGCACCTATTCTGGAGGTATATCCTGACGGTGGTTTGGTCCCAGGCTCATCGAACTTGAATGAACGCAATTCTTCTATCAATGACTCAGTGCTCTTACTCTGTTGAGATGTAGATTCGTCCTGCGCTACGACCCTTTGAGAAGGATGCATGGGTTCCTTTCCGTGGTCATCTTCAGAAATGGACCGAGAACGTAGGAATCTAGTCTTGCTGTTTGGAGCTGGACTGTTGAGAGGAGGTGTTTCGTCAACTGTATCTATTTCTTTCCTAAATTCAATTAGGTCGCTTCGTTCCCCATTGGGAAACTGAGTCATTTCATCTATAAAAACACCAAATTCCCCTGGTAGCGGATCATTGGTTGATGGCTTTGCCTTTTTGGTCTTAGGAAGAACTGACGAAGTTCCTGACTGGGGAAATTCTAGAGCAGCTTCCTCAAGATGACTTGAGTGGGCACTAGAGCGGTGCTTATTGAGATCATTGGTATTCGTAAAACCTAGGGTCGAATAAATGCATCCAGAAAAAGAGCATATGTATTGTCGGACGTGTTTTTCAAGGTGTTTGTCGCGTGCTTTCGTTGACTGAAACCCTTCGTAGAATGCATAGCAGTGTTCTCTCGGGCATTTGAACCACCCTTCGGCATCCCCGTAGTATATTGTCATGTCAGATTTGCGAGGGTCATTTGATGGTAGGCCATCGATGAATTTCTCGAAAATGGACCTTCTTCTTTGAAGTTGGCTTTGTAAAGTTGGAATCGTATACTTGGTGATAGATTTGGGGAAAGATTTGGAGGCACTTAGAGTTCGTAGGTGGTGATTTAACCGAGATGTATTTACTTCACTCGAAAATGAGCTGTCGGGTAACTGAGCCGCCTCTCGTTCCTGGACAAAGTGCCTTTTCGTAAGCTTATCAATGGCAGAGACCAGCTGATCCATCTGTGTCGAGGAGATATTTTCCACTCTAGTGCAAGCACACAGGTAATCTGACCAGTACGCGGTTGCAAATTCTTGAAACGAATAGTATCCTTGGAAAAGATATGTTGAAATGTCCCCGTCAGCAAGCTCAGGATCGAAAGCAGGGAAGCCTAAATAATGCAAGCAAGTTATAGCTATCTCGAGGTTCGTCTCGGCAATGCTAACTCGTGGTTGCATATTAGGTCTACTGCTATCAAGGAGGTATCTACGGCAAGGTAAGCAATCGTTTGATGATGTTATAAATAAAAATACTGAAGTGACTTACGACCGCGCCGTATCGTGTACCAACCGAATTGATTTGTCAGGAGAAATGTCGACAAGGGATCCGCAAAGATCTTTGATACCCATTCCCCGTAAGCGACGACCTTCGAAATCAATGCTTTCAGACTGAATATCGATTGAGAATACTGCTTGTATTTCATGCCAGAAGATCTTACGCTTCGTACATGTGATCCACGACAAAATGCGCTCTGCAGCTTGCCGTTGAGGTAGTGGATGTGAATATACCCTTTGAATAATCCGATCGTAACTGCACTTCAGAGTTAGTCCAGCTCATAGCCACCAATCTTTTTATCTAAATACACACATTTCATACAAACCAGCTGGAAATATGGCTGGGTCTATCTCCTTTCGGAGCTGTGTCAAAGTGACCTGACTCTTGAGATGCTTGAGAACGAGCCGGGCAAACAAAAACATGCCTAGAGATGAGTTTAGTATATGCTAAAAGTTCTAATTTTTGGGGTTGCAGACCTTGTGCACGCTCAGTAACCAAGTTAATGATCGTAAGTTCGGCTGGTTCTATCGTCTTAGTTTCGGAGAGGCCGAATTTTTCTCTGATCTTGATAGCCTTTTTAATACAATATGTGTGTATTGCATGCTTGTGCTGAGGCGCTTCATTGAGCAAAATGAAGGGACATTTTGCGAGCTGTTTCTGTATTTCCCCTTCGTCTTGGCTAGCTATTAGTACACGAATGTGTCCAGGTTGCTGCTCTGATTTGGACAATGACGCGACCCACTGCAATATCTTCTTCTTTTCCTTTCTTTCGCACTCGTCTAAGCCATCTAACACAATCCAAGTAGGTGAGTTCCTATCTAAATTATGTGCAATGAGTTTCTTCAGGAACTCAACGCTCTCTAAAGTTACCTCGCTACTCTTTGAGCATTCATCGTAGATATATGGTAATATGTCATCATTGATGTAGATTGCCTGCGCTAAAAGTCCTTTCAGGATAGCAACCAGAGAACTTTTGGCTCTATCTTCGTTTTTGCAGTAGAAGAATAAGACAGATCCTTGTTTCAAGGCTTTCGTAGAGGCTATAATACGTGAGGCGACAACAGACTTACCTGCGTGGAATCGATTAGCTTGGCAACAAAGAAGCAAAATAGTGGAGGTCGAGTGACTAACCAGCACCGGGTATGCCTTTAAGCCAAAGAATGTTCGTTTCCAAATTCATCGGGTTGAGCCAGGCTTTCACTTTGTCTTCGCGAAAAAGCCATCCACCGAAACTTTCGTCTTTTGACCAGCAGTTTGCTAAGCTTTCTTGGTCCTGGTTATAGTTCGCAGGTGATATCTTTTCAATGATAGAGATAGCCTGTCGTTTCTTCTCCGCCCTCTCCATTTCAGCGAAATGTTCTTCTTGAGCCTTTCGAATTGCGTGGTTCTTTTCGACCTCCACCAAAGAAGCTTGACTCTCAACATCAATTCGGTGCTGTTTAAGGTTCTCTAGAAGCCGTTTAAAATGACGGTCAAAGTCCTTCCAGGCAGACTTAAAAATAGACTGCCAGGCTATTGTAATCTCAGCATTTTACAAAATATTGTTGAGGCAGCACTTACATTTTCGTTGGAAGATGACTAAAGCCCGCCGATGGAATTCGAGTATGTCCTCATACACCCTTCCTAGAACTCGTTGCATGGCTGGTTTACTGGCAAACAGTTTGTCATATTGGGCCAGCAGAGGGATAGTCTCCCCAATTTTCTCATATGCATCGAGCAAAGCATCCAGCGACTCGATATGATTTTTAGCAATCTAGAAACCAGGTGAGCAACTTGATGGAAAAAATGAATTCAATAAAATAACCTACCTGAAGCAGAAATTTCATTGGCCCCTATTGATGCTTTAGTGAAGAAATTACACATCGGAAAATCGCACTATGTAAGCCATACCCACACAAATGCCACAAACGCCGAGACGTTCAGAAACACCTCAATCAGACTGCCATACTGTTCCATGCCTTCCAGAAAGCCCTGGAGGCGCGCCATGTTTTGCATCTTTCGCTCGGTCGCATGCTCTCTTTCTATCTTGCGAATGGTATCGTGAACATCGTCAAGTGAGGTCAGAGCAAATTCTTCTTGCTCCCGAGAACTTAGACCAATCTTGAATCGGTCTAGAGACTTGCGAAAAATCTCGTCGGCACTGGAATGAGTCGTCATTGCGGGGGAATGAAAATTATTCGCGTTTAGTAGCAGCTGAATGGAAATGCCGATCAAAATTATTTCTTTTTCGGACTGAGGCATGCGCTTACTTTTTGTCGGGTAGGAGGCGAGGCTATCTGCTAGGCTTTTCAGGCACCATATCTGTGGGCTGTGCTATGCAGAGTATGTTGCACAGTGGCATAGCCATGGAAATCTTTTCCCATCAGCAATTTCAACACAAGAGGATTTCGAAGATAGAAGTCTCGTGGGAGGATTAACATCTAATTAACATTGGATTTTCTCTATTACAAGCCAGTACCACGAACCGTTCCATGAGTGCCGGTCACCCCCAAACTCCGAACAGTTTGAAGCGCTGCCGAGCTGAAGAGGAAGGGGATTTTAGGTGTGTCTCGACAGCCCTACAAAACCTTCAGCCATTGGCTTACGGACGGTGGGAAGATTTTTCAAGTAAGTAATTAATTCAACACAGTTCAGAACTATCGTGAATTAAGGTTTTATCAGACGATGGCAAAGTTCTCTCTAGTCCACCTCCCTTCTCTGCCTTTCCAGGCGATCCAACATGCGCTGAAGACCCACAGTCAAATTATGTTTGTCTTGGAACGGTACGTTTTCTTTTGATGTCAAGTTATGCAGTGCGCTAAATGATACAGATTGTTGGAATCCGGGCGGCATTTGTTTCCGGCTTCTCGCTTGATGAAGAAGCTTTCAATTCACTTTTGAATGATGAAAATAAAGATAACTATCTTTCCTTGAAAATGGAGCCGGAATATTATGCATTGCAATTATCGAACATAAATGTCGCAGTCCTCGACAAACGAACAACTTCCACCCTCCAGAAAATCAAAACTGAATGCGGAGCCAGATTTCAAGTCTTCAAGGACGACTACTCGATGTCGAAAATTGGAATAGAATGTAAACCCAGTCAAGGAGCCATGGTCCATTTATTGGCCAATATCTTCGGTCCAAAAGATAAAGCCGGAGAAATCGGTACACAATTGTCCAAAGCACGGTTCTATCTCCAGAATCCGCATTCATTTCAATCTTCCATGGAGTATGAAAACCCACATCTTTTCAGAACTAAGAAAGGAAAGAGTCAATTCGAAGAGTTTGATAAAACCGATTTCCTTCTGAATCTTCCTGGTCCCACGTTGGATTCGCAAGAATATAGGAGAGAAGAGGCTGCAATTGATCAGATTTTCAATTCCAGTATTCAATCCAACGAACTTCATGAGATTGAGGTGAATATTTGTGTCGAGACAAGATTGCTCAAGCACCAAAAAGAGGCTCTTCACTTCATACTACAGCGTGAAAACAAGGGTCACAATGAATCACTGTGGAGGAAAAAAGAGGCAAGAAACAGGAGCTATTATGAGCATGGTATAACGGGGAACCGAACACTAACAGTTCCGCCGAGTGCGGGAGGTGGATTGATTGCAGATGAAATGGGACTAGGAAAAACTTTATCAATGATCTCTGCAATTGTTTCATCACTACAACAAGCGAATCTGCACCCTCAACCCCCCCTAGTCCCGAATCTCCAGAATGGATTATTCAGAAGCAAAGCAACTTTGGTCCTTGTGCCATCAGCAGGTATGATTTAGAATGAAACTCATAAGTCTTAACTTATTAACTCTCCCTAAAGTTCTTCTCGATGGGTGGCTTGCCGAGATCAATTGGTATGACTCGTTCAGATCTACACTTCGGTAAACCTACCTACTAACACACGAAAAGCCATGTAAAAGAGGGAACACTTCGCGTGTATAAATATCACGGCCAAAATCGACTATCAAATCCTGAACAATTACTCAAGTACGATGTCATCTTGACAACCTATGGCACTTTGTCAGCAGACTTTACCAAAACATATTCCCCTTTAAGGTTGATTGATTGGTTCCGAATAGTACTAGATGAAGGCAGGGCATTCTTTTCTTGACAGGCATTCCACCTTTTCCGTTCATTGTTACTTACCATTTTTAGCTCACTTCATTCGCAATCAATCCACCAAACAGTATCGGGCGGCCTGTAGTCTTACAGCGCAAAATCGCTGGTGCCTATCAGGGACACCTGTACAAAATAAATTGGAGGACTTGGGTGCATTAATTTGCTTTTTGAAAATACCTTACCTAGACAGCAAGGCCAACTTTCAAACGCATATCATTACGCCGATTGTATCTGGACAGGAAGACTCCCTTCATAACATCCGCACTCTTCTCAACGCAATATGTCTACGTCGAAGAATTTCATTGCTAAAACTCCCAGAGGCTCGATATCAAACTCAAATTGTTACCCTTTCCCAGGACGAAAGAGAAATGTATACCGAAATTCTACAAAGCTCTTTGGAGGACATTGAAAGTGCGATCTCCAGCAGTTCTTCGAGCAAGACGTACAGTAGTGTTTTGAGAGCCATCTTACGCACCAGAATGCTATGTGATTATGGCACTTTTCGAGAGACTACAAATAAAAGTCGCCTCGCAACTCCAGCAATGGACAACGAGGAGACTTTGGCGACTTTACTTGAAGGAGACGAAGGTATGGCAAGACCTCAGATTTTCAGACTGTCCAGCTTTTAAAATAACCACATTAGAGCCTTCGACAATATCCCAACCCGAAGGATACCAAGATCCCGCAAGAATGATTCTTGATCACAAGGATCATACAAGTCAAGATCTCTTGCTTCCATCCGCGGTCTCTTCCAGCACCGGTCACTCAACCAAACTCTTTTTGTTGGTGCAGAATATAAAGAATGAAGCACATACTACCAAAAGGTAGAGTTTTGCCTTACAAAATAACTCTTTTGCCATCTGACAACTTACTTAGTATTGTATTCTCGTGTTGGAAGACCACGTTGGACTTACTTGAACCTCTTTTCCATGCCCAGCGGATCAATTTCGTTCGTATCGACGGAACTGTGTCAGCCACGGAACGCTCAATAGTGATCGAGAAATTTAATACCGATCCCCTGGTAAAAATCATTCTTATGACAACCGGGACAGGTGCTGTTGGGTAGAAATTTCATATTCTTTGTAGTGTACAGCAAGCTGACTGACTTTATTTCTACAGTCTCAATCTTACCATCGCATCCCAAGTACATATTCTAGAGCCTCAATGGAATCCTTCGATAGAAACCCAAGCAGTTGGACGAGTCATGCGATTGACACAGGAAAAGGACGTCACGGTTACGCGTTACATAACCCAGGACACGATAGAAGAGGTAAATGGTGCGAGTCAATCCTTGTATACCTCTGCTGATGATATCTTTAGGCAATTCGGAATCGACAGTGCAAAAAGCTCGAGCTAGCAGAATTAACCCTTAACAGAGATATCACTTCCAAAGACCATATTAAAGAACGCTTTAGACACCTTCGGTCAGTTTTGGTGGGAGAAAAGATATGAGATTATTAGATTTTATTTCAGTAGCAATATATTTTTTCTCTCCCAATGGTAGAATATAGAGTCTAATTTTCTACCTTACTTGTGACTCTTTTTTTGCCCGCAAAGTGATGCTTGGGTTACTCGATATCTATGTGGCTTTTTGACGATTCCTTTTCGATCCTCAACGAGTGTTGAACGGTATAGTGAGTGGAACCCATAATGTATTGCTTGGGAAGCAGCCCTTAGGGAGATACTTCCCTCCTTATATAGATACATAATCCAGGAGGCCGGAGAGACAGCATCATAGCTTACTACAGGGAGTACATGCTGTAATGTTAAACAACGAGAAGGGGGGCACGAGGGGATCTACTCACGCCGGAAAAAAAAAATACGCGAAGCTGGGGAGAAAAGAAAGTTTTTTCTGAGTAGAACGACATGCTTTCAATTTCTATACACCTTTAGTCTTTAAGGTCAATGATTTTCCCGCTTCACTGTTTATATATTGAGCAGGCTGGTGAGCTATAGCGCATGCTTTAGTTTAAATTGATTTAAACGAGTGTGTGGCTGCTCCTCATACATACACAGCTGATTTAAACGAATGTGTGTTAAACAAAAGAAAAGAAAAGAAGTGTTGATGCAAAGTTGCAAGCAAACAGTGTACATGCAGAGGCCAAAAACAAAAACCAAATAGTGCAAGATCCCTCTCAGTAACTCATCATTTCGAAGAGTATCAAATCCATCAATCTAACACTTGATCTTCACAGACCACTTTGCCTGCAATGACCAGCAACCAAGAGTGTCAAATTTCCTTTCGCCGCCTGTGCAGGTACCGGAGTTGTAAGCTACCACTGTACAAGTTGTTGAAGTTAGCATAGTTCCAAGCGATACAAATAAAAACACTTTACAGAGAAAGATTTCACGTACTGTAGCATGAACCGTATCGATCCTGGATGTCAACTCCATGGTCCGTCTCGGTCAAAGGCACGCAAATGTTTCGAGAGTAACTTCTCAATGGTCCTCCAGAGGTGCTGCAGGTTGTTACGGAGTGCCATTTAACCTCCATGTCCTGAGCGCGAGCTGATATTCCTTCTTCGGCCGTAACGGTTGGTATTCCAAGAACAGCTGGCATGAGAGTGCAAACTGCAAATGCAGACAAGGCGAGAACGTTGAAGTGCATTTTGAAGTTTGGAGAGTTGGTTGAAGTTGCTGTTGTAGAAGCTGGCGGAAGATGTTTGATGAAGATGGAAGGATAAATTTGGAGAAGGAAGAGCGAAGTACTTATAAAAAGTTAGTTTAAATAAAAAAATACAAGTCTACTAAGCTAGTAAGCGGAAATGCTATCCTTCTTGGCTATTTTCAAATTTGAGGGTACTCAGCCTGGTGAGTTTGGTACATTTTTCAAATGAAGTATAACGTATTGTGAAGTCGTTGGGTAATATAATCCTGCATGATACCTCGAGATTTACATTGGATGGCGGGCGAACTACTAGTGTTTCTGTGTTTATCGAGCTGCAGATCTACATCTAAGTATCTGACTGTCTGAGGTAATCCGTTCCTTGGAAATTTAACAAGCACTTGTACGCGTGTTCTTATCAAATCAGCACCGACAAAAATATGTTACTCATTGTGTGTCATCATGATAGTGCACAATTTGAGGGTATTATCAGCCCAAGTCTCTCGCTTAGCTGATGGGTTCCCATACTCGCTTTATATTACGCTTACTGTGTAACTTATGTGCCAAATTCATAAAGGGCCAAGCCGCTACCTCTAGTCAGCTGTTAGAGAAGAAAATAATGCCAATGCAGATTTGGTTAGAACTGACCGGCACGGAAGTCATGATATTTCAATTCCGAATGTTTTCTACCATCATGAACTACACGTATTATGTAAATATACTTATCTATCTCTTAATCTATCCTTTTACGTAAAATTGAGCATATCTTGAAAGTAGATGATGAAAGAGCATGGGCACGGGATCTCATTTGACGAATGAAGTCGTTAGCCAATCAATCTGCGCTTCAACGTTTGCACCACCTCTAGTTTACCATAAAACACACTTCATTTCAGCCAATGCAGGAGCAGACTGAATATTTATGTTCTGTGGAGTACCGAGATATTCTCAGTTAGTTAGTCGATACATACACCAACCTAAACAAGCTCTAACTTTAGTCCTCATAGGCCTTTCAATGCTTTCACAGTGCAATATTATAATCTGGGGTCGCAAGTGGGATACGAGATGTGGATAAGAATAGAATAAGTTACAGCTTCTCTTCTCCATAAAAGGATTCCGATGTTGAACCCTAATTTTCCTCGGCTACCTACCTTCCAACAAACTACTTCTTTCGTTTTGACGAGGCCAACGGTTCCATTGGATATTTGTTTTCAACCGCAGTGTTTTAGCATTCGTTCTAGAGGCGCAGTTGTTACTTTAAGCTTATTTATTACCTTGTAACTGAAGACACAAATTCCTATCAAAGAAAGTTTAGAAAGGGCTCAAGTGATCATCGCAGTTCCAAACCTTTGCCATTTTTGGATGAGGGATAGTTACAGCGATAGTGAAGGTTTCCTTCACAGGTATATAAGTAATGTTGAAATGCTCCAAAATCGTCTTTCTTGCTCACCATCACTCTTATCAGTTCCCTTCAGCACACTCATTCTTTCCCTCTGGTCCCCATTTCTATTTAAATTTATCCATCTCTTGAGCGAGTTTTGCTATGCATTCCTCCTTGAATATTGTCATCTCAGCTATGGCCATTCTCGGAGCCGATACAGCTCTCCCAACAAACGAGCAGCTCACTTCCGCCAACTTGTCTGCAAGATCAAAAACTTCCATGCCAATCGAAGCTCGCAAATCGGCAAGTTTCGCTAAATAATAGGGCTCACACTGGTTCCAAATCCAAGTACGATCTCGACAACACAGGGACTTACGTTGAATCTGGCAACCAATATACCTATGATTCAGGTGTCAAATGCTGGACTGATCTCGTAAGAAAAGTAATCCATCGAATGAATTCCCTCTTTCTAACCACATCTTAGTTCTTCCTCAAAAACGAGAGAGTCACAAAGGGGTGGGAGAAAACAGACTCAGAGGTATATTCCACCCCCCAAGTCTCCAGTAAACCTATACTAACACCACCCAGATCGATTGCGGCGGCTCAGCAAACGGATCCGGAAATCGCTGCACCCACCAAGAAGCCATCAACTCCCAAAACTGCATGACAACCACAAACGGAGTAACAGTCGACATCGGCGTCAACCTCGACATCGGAATAACACTCTCCAGTTTCTCCCAAGGAAGCAAAGGCGGAATAAAATTCGGAGCCAGCTACACCCATCTCGAAGCAAAACAAACTTGTACTGGTGCCTCTACGAGTAATACTTGTGGGTGGAGTGATGATCAGTGCTATGCTATTTGGACTAGCACTGTTGCGAAT
>LLCD01000224.1:0-23184 GCA_001414355.1 Hymenoscyphus salicellus
AGGTTACTACCATTCATTATCTTCTCTACCGCGAGGGAGAAGTATCTTTCTCCATGGTTCATCCTTGATTGTCAGTTAGTCTCTCCCTCGTTTTTCCAGGTTTCGTTGAAGTTCACAAGTTGGTCCAGGTTTTCAATTGCCCGAGTACCTTGAGGGCTGGGAAAAACCGGGGTAAACACCGCACGGTGAAGGGAGTTCGCAGCATGGATTTCAAAGGTGGGAGGATTTTATCCCCTCTTCCGTCACCTCCCCCTCTCCCTTCCATCTAAACTCCATCATCATAAACAACCATTTTTACAATAAAAGGGGACCGTTCGCATATTGGAAAAGGTGACTAGATGTTGTTCATTAGATGATGGGAGATACGAAAGGGGTATCTCTCCTTGTACGAAGGTGTGTGGGTCGGAGCCCAACTTGGCGAACCAGTTCTTTGGGAGCTCTGGTTCTTGGTCGAGTGGGTTGAGGCACCCCGGGGTTCGTGATGTCGTGATGTGAGTACAGGTGGATGCCCGACTTTTGGAGATGTCTCACCGCAACGGATTGTTTTGTGACTAGTTCCATGGTTCTAGTCAGATGATGCGAATTTTTTGTGGAGAAGATCGACATGTAGAGCGATGAGAGGGGGGTTGATATGTTTAGCTTGCTTTTGCTTGCCTCGTTTGTGAGGGGATAGTGGATGATTGGGCTGGGATATTGGTGGGGGAGTGAAAGCTAGGTGATGCGGGAAATGGGGGGAAGTAAGGACCTTCCCCTTTTTTGGTTGTACACCGCTCGTGGTTTGAGCGGTTTGATAGATTCGAGACAGTGAGGTTGGCGGTTGGGAGTTGGGTGTCATGAGTGAGTAAGGATAGGTATCGTACCACTTGTGCGTCGATGACTTGAAGGTCTCAAACTGGAGAGCTCACCTTGGAATGCGAGGACATGTTTTGTCATTTGAACTGGGCTCAGTGAGGTCGAAATCGTGCAGGGGGGGAGGAAGTGATCTGCATTGATAGTTCTTTTGATCGAGTCGCCGATGGTGTCTTTATGATTCGCAGTAGGAGATGGGGAAAACCCAATTATTTGGATGCCCCTCTTCTTCCACTCTACATCTGCGTACGGGGGGCACCACCAGATCATCTATTCCGTGGCACTTGTCTAATACTTTAGAGGGTTTCTGTATCTATATCGATGGTTTTTTGACTAAGTTCGCCAACCTGCTATGGTATCTACAAGAGCTCCTGTTCTTTTGGGAGATCAACAAATTTCCCAAGTATTTGGACCTTAGATTATGTTACATCGGCGAGCGTTTCGCAAGTTCAACCTACTCTTTATTTAGAATCCCCTCATGGATCGAAATCGTGAAATCGTGATTTACACGTGTTTTCTTCCGTACACCTAGGATCGTCGAGCTCGTGGCAATTTTTCTAGTTTGGTATACAAAGTCTATGTTCTCAGGGTTTCTTGTATTTCATGGTGGTGGCACTGTGCTCACTAAAGTCGTGTTTTTCGGGGGTTTTCCTTCCCGAGATCAAGGAAGGGTGGGCATTATCGGGATCGGGGATGTAGATCTTTTGGGTTGGTGGTACGTTCGGAAATGGGCTTCCTAGAGGGTCTTTGCCTTTGGTAATAGGAATGTTTTGATGTGGATGTAGAGGTGAGAAGTGAGAGGAACGAGGGAATGCGTTACACGGTTGCTGATGCTTTGAAGTGGCTCAAGGAGGGGTGGTGATATTTGGGGGGAGCATGAGATATCACTATCTAATTTTGGTTGGCGAAAACTTTGCATCGTCACTGGTCATATATTTCACCTAGTTAGACGTTGATCTCAAACTACTATCTCTTGGATTTTGAGGTTCTCTCTTGGCAACTTGTAAAGTACAAAAAGGAGCTGGGATCGGAATTCGTCAGGAAAATCATCTAGCCATTTTCAACCTGGCTTCGAATTTCGTAGTTCGATGTCTACAAAATAATTTCAGTTTTAGGGCTCTTCTAATGGGAGGGTGAGCTCCTATAAGGACGCGCACGATGGAAAGTACGAACGGCTGTAATTTCAGGCTCATACCTACCTGCCTTACTCGTTTTAAGCACTAGAATTTACAATAAATCTTTAATTGACCTGAACTACGTAAGTTGATAATTTTGAGAAATCCAGAATAACGAGGTATGTTTACTGCCGTTTGTATTGTCCGTAGCGAAGTGCAATTGTTGGTTTGAGAAAGCTGCCGTAAGAAATGCAGAGCAAATCTTTTTTTAGATACATTTGGCAAGTGGGATCTTATAAACCTAATAAGATAGCTTATATTCCTCAATCGAATAAGTTTTTTGTTACAAAATGGTTCCCCCCTTACTACGGACAGAAAAGAGACGCGGTTCGATTTAGCTGTTCTAGAGCGATCAATTGTTACCTCAAATGGGCATTGCTGTTTATAGGTTACCTACAAACCGCTTCAAAAGTGCTGTTTCGCTATTTCTGGGTTATCTAGTAATAGCACCATAATTGTAAAAAAACGACTAAACCCCCTTTCTGATCATTCCTAGGTTACCTAGGCATAGTTTCTAATGGAACTACTAAAGGGTAGGTAGCTTATAAGTATGTCTAGTACCAACATCTTGTTACTAAGATATCTAGCAATTTACAAGCTACCTATGAATAGCTAAACTAGCTTATCAGTAGACTATTTTAGACTAACTGAGAAAACTCATTCTAATTCTAGCCATTCCTAGCTCCCTGGTGTTGTACATTACATAGTTGAATACCAATATTATTGTTGAGACGTTGTATCAAAACTACGCACCCATTCATTGGATTTCATCTCCATCTAATTTTACAATGTATCGCGAGATTGTTGAACATTATCATATGGGTGCCCAAGTCCGTGTACATTCCGATATCATTTCCAAAAAACAGTGGTGCCTACAAAGAGTCGAATATGGGTTTACTTATTTATAGGTTACCTACAATTGCTTGAAGGAAAAAAGCTTATAGAAAGTCCAGTTATTTCCAGGCCATCCCTAGTATATAATAATTACGCTGCTACTGATAAATGTGAGCGTCTGTTTTTCCGAGTTGTTGCATGTTTGGTTGTAAAGTACGGTGCCTATAATTATGTGATCTTAAATTACTGCTAACACGACAAAAAACTAAAAATGATTTGATTTGATTCAGAAGTAAGTGTTCTCTAAATAGTCTAAAAAGCGAAAATATCAAATACATATTAAGGTTACAGTACCTAAAAGTCTGATCTCTGGAAATAATTTTACAAAATGAAGCTTTTTCTTCGCTTCACGTACTGCACTTGGCTCTTCTATTAGTTTGCATCATGAGTAGCATAGGCCAAACTCCGCGGTTGAAAATAGTGGGTTTTATTCAGCTTCATGGTAGCACTTCATACACTAAAATCTTATACTGGAAAAAGCGGTTTAGTCGAGGCTATAATGTGGATCACTTCTACAAGACATCTGGCATGATCAAGTTCAGTTGGGGTCCTTGAAGCTTGAGGAAACTGAGAGCTTCCTTCTCATGAAAGAAAAAAATGAAAAGTCGCATTTTATCAGTGGGGCAATTATTCCATGATTGACAACCAAGAGGGGATTCTTCAAGAGAAGAAAAAGAATGGAATATGGTAATGTTATCAGCTTAGAAAGCTGGGGTATTTCAAGAGATACGGAGCCGGGAGATGAAGCCCATAACGGGTATTTTAACCGCAAAGTTGTGCATTATTGTTGCTTGTAAGAGAGTCGGTTTTGGAATCAGATAAGAGATAGCTTCGCGTAGTTGCTTTGGACTCCGAAGTTGTGAAAGAGAAATCCCAAAGGTGGCGGTTTTGAACATATGATTTGTGCAATGGAAAGTGAACAAAAACTTTTAATTTCTCGGTATCAGTTTGAGTCAATATCAATTGAGGTGGGTGTCACCTTTTATTGAACTCAGAAACGGCGGAGATATTTTGGATCTCAAAACTAGCGGAGAGAGTATGTGAGAATTCGAAGCTTATATTTCCTAAAACTAGCTTCTTAAATGAAATCTCTCTTGGTCAAGTGGACAGTTAACCTCCTAGGTTCCATTTCATCAGCAAGGCAGAATTCTTGGATGGAGGGCAATGCTTTATTCACTGTCTCTGTTGGAATGCGAGCTTGCTTACAAGAGAACCGGACTTTGATTTTCTTGCGGCTCGTATGGATCCAAATGGCAGAAACTATTTTAGAAAACCGGGAGATTTGTGAAGCATCATGAATGTATGGTGTCAGCTGTGATACAATATCGTATAAGGCTTTTTTGATGTAAATCTAATAGATGCCTAAGAAAAGCCTTCGGTAAAAGATTTCATGATACACGATAGTAGACCCGATGATTTATGTGTCGGCCGCTTCGATGGAAAGAATGAGAGGAATCAGGCGAAGTAGAATGATGCGCTCAGGTTTTGAAACGAGGATAGGCGACAATCCAATATTTCTAGAATTTCAGGAGAACGCACATAGATTTTTCTTCTCAAGTAAGCATCTTAATTTGTCATCTCCAAGAGGAGAAAGCCCATTCCACAGCCACACATTGCGTTAAAGGAATTTTGACATAAAACCCGAGTCACACAAGTAATCATTTAGTGGATGACCCAGAGCCTTGGTGTTCGTTTCGACTTACTTGAAATCCTCTTCCGCAATACCCGTTCTCACCCCACGCTTGGGAACTTTCGGATGATTCTCTCGAATCGTTCATTATATTTCGAATTTGAAGATACAAAATACCTAGCCCCATGTGTCAGCCTCAAATCCTATCTATGCACCCCTCAGCCCGGGGAATCGACCCCGCCAAATTCATTTCTCAGCCCACGATATCTCGAAATACCTGTTTGAAAATGGGAAAACAGGAATTGTGATACTAGAACAAATAAAGTATTCCACTCGCCGGAGACGCCATAATTATTCATGCGATGAAACGAAGCTAAGAAAAGCAGGGAACGAAGCTGAAGAGTTGAAGAAAAGAGACAAGTCGCAAAAGTGTGGCGCGAAGTTGAGGCGGTGCGGATAATGAGGCTGGGGAAACGCCACATGGAAGGTTAAGCGAGGGGGGTGAGCCACACTTTCTTCCAGGAGGAGTGAATAAGGTCGATATCGCACGTCCCGTTCCTGTGCCGTAACCCACTATCTAGAGAGTGCTGGTATTCAAGCATTCCGTTCCTGAAATCCTTGTCGTAAATTTCCTGGTTTCCTCGGAAGTCTCGAGATCCACCGACTAATTTCGTGTAACGTTGTGGAACATGGGGTATTTTATACGTAAAGATGCATTGTTAACGTCTAAAGGGGCAAGACGCGACTGGAAGATGGAAGTAGGCAGTGAAAAACGTAGTTAGGCACCGAACTATGTACTTGTTTCAGGAGTCGTGGCGTAAAATTTACGATTATACCAATCTGTTTGTAGTGCTGGATTCTAATAGAGATGACCGTATTCCGGCATTTGGCTCCAAAATTTGCCACCCCTGGTTGAAGATTTCCGCTGTAGGATTACATCCGCATTTGCTGAAACGTTCGAAAAACAGTGCCCCCAATAACAATTGAATACGACAAGATACACCCAGGCGGGACCCCATGTGGATTGTTTGAGGGGTTATGAGCAAGTGTGTACTTGTTCAGCCTCGAGCACGAGGTCAAGGTCGTTGCAATATCCTATCCGCGGTATGAACATTCCGGAAACGATACAATCCAGAAAAACTGCACAACCGTGTAGCAATTACCACGGCGGCAATCGGTCCAAGATTCCAGCCGAGAAGGATTCTATCGTTCATCAACAGGCGTGAAGCGATCAAAGGAAGCGATCAAATGGGCAACACTTTGACTACAGCAGATCTAGCCTAGGTGGTCATTTTGCGAGCTGGTGCTATTATAACATGCATTGCCGTTCAAAGACTACACATCACAATGAAATAAAAAAATGTGGTGGTTCGCAATAGCTAAGACAAAATTCTCTAGAATATGACCGCGCATTGTTGTGTTGGCTGCAGTAGCCCGAGTATTTCCCATTTAATCGACTCCCACCGAGTATTCTCATCGTACTCTGCATCATCTTCGGCTAACAGTTTCTCCCCCAGCTTCACCACTTCAGCAGCATCCCATGTCAGTTCTCTTCTTGGAATTGCCGATTTGAGAACCTCCACTGCCTTTCCCCTAACTAGCCTGTTCCAACATCCTTTTATGACGATAAATAAGGGAGGAATGATACCACAATCCTAGACGAATTGGCGTTTGAACCCTGGATGAGAGACCACTCTCTCACACCACAATATAATTTCCATAACACCCTTTGAGTATACATCACGAGGGGCACCGATTAATACCGAGTCTTTCTGTATGCCCATCTCAATTACCTTGGCAAAAGCACTGAGGATAGCTGCGTCTCCCGAAAGCCCGCTCACATCATTTTCAATTTCATGTTTGTTTGTTTCTTCTGATGACCACAGAAGCGGCACAAACGCACACTGCCACCGTTTGAGTTGCAACATCAAAGAAGATCGTAACTTGTCATCCTTATCGCGGTCATGCATGGTGGATTTCAGCTGTGACATGGCAGAACTGTGAAGTTCCTCCAGATAATTTTTAGCATCTACCATACTACTGAAAGTAGAGGGTATTGTCGAACTCGTATACTGGACCTCAAGAACGTTGGCTCTATCGATCTTGTTAGGATTGGGAGTGGGACGGGTTCGGATCGTATTGTCCATCCGGACGAATGCCGCAAATATTCCGTAGTCCATGCCGGGTACCTCAGAGACTGGCTAAGTCTCCGAGAATCTTGGTTTTAAGTGACAAACGCGGGTTCGTAGTAATCTTAGTGCTGCTTGCATATTTCTGACGGAGGTCGTATGTTCACCAAGTAGATTTTCAAAGCAAAAAACCAAAAGTGCTGATATTAATGCTATCCTGGTTGCTTCATGTTCTGATTTTGAGTTTATGGCAGTGTTGATGTTTTTTATGGAATGAGCGTAACTGGTTAAAGCGTAAATTCGATGTGAACCAGCATCTTCCACCGAATCTTGGGAACGACTCAGAGCTGCAAGTGATATCATAAGGCTTCGAAGTTCCATGTCATTCTGACAAGCCTGGGGAATGGTATATCGCCAGAGAGATTCTCCGAAGTAGCCGGCTAAGTCTTTCCCTGTCTCGTCACGAAAATAGCGAAAGTATTGGTACTCTGTTTCATTACGAAATAGTATGGTAAATGGCAATGTTGCTGTGATGGCGAGATTTGAAGAGGTGAGCGTCTTTGCTTGGAGCAGACGCCCATTTATCTGAGTAATTCTTGTGAGGGCTTGTTCGCTAGAGTTGAAGTCACACGGAGTACCGAAACGTAAACAGCGCTCACACTCCGGCTTGGTCTCATCACATTTTATGCGTCGTGTTCTAAGGTTAAATTAGTACATAGCGAACGGGAATTTAGATAGCTAATGACAAAGGACTTGTCATACTTGCAAGTTTTGCAACCTGTCCTGACCTTGGGCTTGTTCTGCCTCTTGCGGCCCTGGATTTCGGGATAAACCTTCTTGCGTCGAGATTGAGAAACCATCTTGTGGTTTGGCAGGCTGACAGCCGGCCAAGGAAGATCAAAAGAGTTATTGTAACAGTATATGCTAGAAAATGAGGTGCTGCAATTGTGCAGGTGAGGAACAAGAGCTTGAAAGTGAAATGTTGGAGGATGTTGGAATGTAGGGAGCTCGCGGCGCTTATGAAACCAAACGTTGTGATTTGCTCGTAACTGTAACCAACCAGAATCGTCTATGATAACTTTGTTGGCCAATGAAAGCAATCCAGAATGGCCGCATTGCGATAACATTACAACAGAATTTACGAAAAGAAATTTCCGAGATTCTGAAGTCGAGCCACGCGGAATGCGGGGTCGTTATCCTTGCTGAATGAAAGTCATTTACGATCCTCTCTGCAGCGAAAGAATGTTGGATTGTGGAAACTCCTACGGAGTATTTGCGGTAAATGAAGTTCGCAATTAAGCTTGATGGAAGATGTGCATAATGGCATAACGGCCAGACGCAATTGCCGGACTTCTTTCTGCTAAAATACCCAATCGAATGTGATTGCGACCTGGTGGTTTGAAATTAAACTCTTTCGCAATCTTTAATTCCAAACCTTGAAGTGCAGTACGGAAATTTGGGACTCATAAGTTCACTGCATAGGGGAACCGCAAACAATAATTTACATTCGCCACTTAAGAAGTTCAAGCCAGTCTTAAAAATACTGGGATAATTCAACCCGAAGAAAATACAACATCAGGTTCGATATCGGGTATACGGAAATACTGAAGGCTGCTTAACTAGCAAGGCTGTAGAAAGAGATGAATATTGAGGAAACGAAAAGGAGTATTGAGATAAGATTCGAAGAATCCCAAACACGAATGAAATAAACCATACAGGAACGTCATCTTGGTGGGAGAGCTTCCTCTAGGAATCGCGGAGGTCTAGAGAAATTCATCTCCATGGATAAGTGGCACGGAGGCCGCGGAGGACGGCCATAAACTTGGCCGTGGAGGACCGTCCGTTGTTGGGGGCCAACGGCTATCAGGTTACCCAATCTGGACACAGTCTTGGCAATGTATAATGACCAGGTGCCATAAAGGGTTCAACTTCAGCCTCAGGGAGATGGAGTAAATTCTCCTTTACATACCATTACCGACGGAAAGGCGCGACGCGCCTCTTACGTCTTTGCACAAGAAGCCCTTGGGCATTTCAGCCCTAAAGCCTAGCCCTACGGAATCATAAATTACTCCACTATCCCGTATTCTTGAAGCGGATACGCCTCCAAATGGGGTTAGTAATTCGCCAAATAGTGGAAGGCTTGCGCGTTTATCTAGAGCAGAAGGAGGGGAATCCTGATTCGACCAGAAGAGGAAATAAATGGGAAAACATCCGATATGAATACAGGTTAATCCATCGGGACTTCCGCAAAAACAAGCTTTTAACCTGCAAGGGGTTTGGACAGTGGAGGCTAAGAGGGACGTCAAGCCACAATAACAGATGAAACACATTCCTATGGAGTGATAATCCCTCTCTGGACTTGGTAGAGACCCAGGTCAATGCTTGAGGAAACGTTCCTGAATCCCCATCTAATCAAGTACAGTAGCGAGCCGACACAATCCTTGACTGTCACTCAGCCCATGACTTCTCATCAACTGCAAATAAGATACGCTAGTCGAAAGGAGAGTTAACGTTTGATTACAGAAATCTCATTGGTTGTCAGCATCCCAATTATATATTACGTGTTCAGGTCCAGGTTCCAAGACGATCTTGTAAGAACGACCGTTCGGAAACCGGCCAATTGGTTAGGGCTCGTAAATTACCCAAACATTATTGATGAGTGCAACGCGTAATAATAGAGAAAATGAAAACTGGGTACAAGCTCTGAGGTAGCTCACACAACCATGGGCTTTCATAGCCCTCCATAATTCAATGGCCAAGCGAGCTGCGAAGTTCTCCATGCCCTATTAAACGATCAACTGAAACGACTTACGTTAAAAAGAGACCGAGCTGAAATCAATTGATGACTTCAGATTGCTTCATCGTGACAAGATGACTTGAAGAGTATGAGTCCAAGATAGGGAACTAAAATCCGGGTACCATTCTCTCGTTGTTGTCAAATGCTGCCAGGGTCGACGTCGAGTGTAGACACTATGCCCATACAATCCCATCAAATTCGAGACCCACAGTAGAAAGTACCATTCTTGGACTACCGAGGACCCAGCGTGGTGGAAGACGCACTTCCCCCCACCAGGGATATTGGGCATCGAGAACTTTCCAAGATCATTCTCCGGATGCAGTTTCCTGCCACGTTCTTGGTCCCAGCCCATCGTATCCATGCAGCTGAGCCGCGCGGGAATACCCTCTTAGAAGATAAGGTAAGTTGTATGTAAATTAACCTCCGCACTAAAGAAGTAGATCGTGCCGCAATATGCAGCCCTAAACTAGTCCAAAATGGAGTCAGGTCGGGTGGTCAACTACTCCCACGAGGCGGATTCCGACACCTCTGAAAGAAGGAAGCCTAACCAGCATCCACCACACTAGGTAAGAAATGGGTAAGGATGCAAGGCGAAGGTCGGAAGATGCGAGACTGGAGGGCAGTGCCCCAATCATGTCAGATTTGAATAGACTAGAGTGCAAGAGAATTAAACATTTACAGATCTTTTTACGTAGTCCCACACACCTGTACTGGAGGTTGACAACTATTCGAACTAAATGATGTTCAGTATGGGTTCGTGGTTTCTTGACGTTATTTTTGGATGGACATCTTACATCAGCGGCAGGTATGTGGCGAAGATCAAGCACCCTTGACAATTCGATCTGGGAAGGTCCCTGTTATCATTGGTTAGCGTTTACGACCCAGTATCTGGTACTCCGTACAGCACCATTATCGTTCTTTTCGTTCCTCATGTTCAGATGTGTATAATAGATATAGAGTGAGTTCAGCGACGACATTCAATGCCAGAATCATCGTACATACCGTTCGTTCAGATCCAAATCCCCATTCCAAGATACCCGTACACACTTAATTGCTTCGACACTCGTTTTGCAGTAAAAAAGAAAAGTCGAGACAAAATGAACGATCCAGTGTCTTCGGGTGAGTCGTCAAACGTCAAAAAGCCGAGGGCCAGCAAGCCAAAAGTGAAAACGGGATGTATAACTTGCAAGTACGTATACCTTTCTCGCTCTTAAGCTTTCAATGACCATACGAGACCATTCTTTCTTTTCAATTGCCTCTTGTAAAGATTTGGTTCCAACAGGAAATTGGGTTATCGGACAACATTTGCTAATTCGTTTTGTAGAGGACGTCGTGTAAAATGCGATGAGACGAAGCCAAGTTGTTTGCGTTGCGTGAATTTTGGAAGAAAATGTGGAGGCTATCCACCAAAAGAAGAAACACCTTCACCTAAAGTAACAAGCCTTCCTGTTCCAAGAAGATTATTGTCCAAAGCCATGGCACCATCAAGATCACCATCCCCAGTTGCATCGCCAATGCAATCGCCAATGCAATCACCATTCCCACTGCCATCAACTCCGATTCGTCAACCCAATATGCCTGCTGGGGTTGTATTCCAAGACGAGGCAGAGTACCAGTACTTCTGCCGTTTCCGCGATGAGACATCGTTTGAGCTATCAAGTGGGTTTGAGCCTAGCCTGTGGAATGTACTCGTTCTCGAAGCATGCGACATCCCCGCAATTCGGCAACTGGTGGTCGCGACAGCAGCCTTGGGTGTGGCAATGAAGAGATCTGCTGCAGACATTCGAGATTACGCCCTGAACAAATATGGTGAAGCTTTGGCCGGAATCAGGGAGATGGTAAACAGGGGAGAAGACTCTGTGAGAGTTGCTCTGGTCAGCGCTCTGCTAATCTTCTGTTTTGAAAGTCTCTCGGGTGATTTCGGACGCGCAACTACGCATATTCATAGCGCTATAGAGATGCTCATCAAGCGAATCTCCGATGCTCCTCAATCATTCTATTTCCCGCGCACCACGGCATTGGGAATTCGAGGTAGAGCAGCAATCGACGAAGATTTGCTTACAGCCTTTATGCGACTGGAAAGACCGTCATTCACGCTCACGAGTATGGGAACGGAAGGCCAAACTGGAAACAATCGAATATTCAACCTTCTTTTTGGGCAAGAACATCTCGAAATCCCAGGAGGGTTCGCAACCATTGCCGAGGCAAGAGTGTATTTCGAGGACATAGCATGGCGGATAACGAACGTGGCCAAACCACCAGAGTCTCTGGATGGGACGTGGAATTCAGATGAAAGCCCGGATGAAGAAACGCTCCCTCTGAAACTAAAGCGGTGGTACGAAGCTTCCGGGGTGTTGGACAATTCCTCAAGTTTTACTTTTGAACTTGCACATTGGCACGATGCTTTCTCACCCATTTTGAATCATGCCATGAGCCCGCCTGGCGAAAGTCTTTTCGTGTCGGCAGTTATTCTTCATATCCAAGCACTTGCAGCAGACTTGCTTGCTAGTGGACGATTCTCACCCAACGAGACGGGGGAGCGCAAGACATCGTATGGGCACGATGATGACGAAGATAGATATCCAACGGTCCATGCAATTCTCTCACTCTCCCACAAGCTGGTATCGCATACAAATTTCCTAAAAGGATTCGTCTTTGACCTTGGTGTTATCCCATGTTTAGTCAGTGTCTGGCTACTATGCCCTGTGCAGCAGCTGAAGGCGGAAGCGATAGAAGTGCTGGAGTCCATGGTACCAAGAAGGGAGGCATTTTGGGATAGTAGGGCCGCCGCCATTGCAGGGCGCAGATTCTTGGAACAAGAACGAAAGGAATGATTGAGCGTAATCCTCATGGATACACAGAACAAGGCGACGAAATTTTTATGCAAGTACAGAAGGGAACTAGGCAACAGAAGAAGAGAGGATGTCCGTGGTGGAAAGCCAGAGCAGGAAGCGACAAAAAGGGAGGTGTGACGAGAAGAAAAGATAGACAATGAGCATAAAATCTGCAGTGCAGTCCAACCTGGCCTGGAATGAGTCCAAATGGTGATTGTGATCATATCCTGGGAAAGTACGCGGGCCGGTGATGGTACAAGGTGAAAGTATTTTTTTCGGTAGGCAAAATTGGTATTATGCTGTCTCCATTCCAATCTGGCTGCGGATTCCGGACTACTTCGGTGGTCGGGTCCGCAAAGGTGGCCTCGCCTGGTAATGAATGGCTAGTTTAGGTGAAAACTGCGAACGAATCGCATTCATTCATATGAACGGATTCAATCCAGTTCCATCCAAGCCACGACTTTCGCAAGTACGACTTCCTTCTCGTTTTAAGCCCCTTCAATCAAAAGACTACCACGTGTTTGCCCCACGCCCCATTCCGCCCAGGCTTCATAGCCCAAGACCGAGTACAGCATCAAGTGTGGCCCATGGTCCCCAATGAAGCTTTGAGCTTTGCCTGCTGCCTTGTGAAGCAGATTGCAGTACTTGGCGTGCAAGATTGTCTGCAAGATTGTTTGTGTGGAAATGCAAATGCCAATGCACTCTTCGGATGGGCCGTGGCGATCAATTAGTTTTCGTGGGAGAGGGTTCGTGCGAGTACGAAGGGCAGTCGAAATAGCTGTGGCGACCTGAAGTGATATGTGGGAGGAAGTTTTGAGCATCACACGCGTATTGAAGACGTTGAATCAGGAAAGATTTGCAGTTGTATAGGGAGCTCTTGAAAGCGATTGAGGCTGACGGGCAATCGCAGTCAGCGTCAGAACTAACACGGGAGCGCTGGAGGATGAGGTGAGATTGTCGCAGATACACAGATACGCGCGAATACCTTCGGCGTTATGGATTCAGGTTAAACTGAGGGTGCAGTCTTGGTGTTTTGGTCGTGAATATGGGTGGAGGATAGTTTGATAAATCGAGGGGTTGGATGCCAAGCCTCTAGCCTGCGGGCCTTTCCCCCCTTCCTCAACTCCGCCAAATCTCCCAGAGTATAGGTAGGGCATTGTGATAAATATTTGAGATGGTAGATATGCGGTACTCTCCTGGCATATGTTGGTTGTAGGTGGTACGCTGGTTTTCGACGACTGGACGTGGAAGTGGTACAATGAACATTTTTACAACCCTAGAGTGGCAATTATGGGATTTTTGCAATGTGTTAAGCCGGAGGTTGAGGTTGAAGAGACAGAATCGCAAATGTGGGTCACTCGAGTTCTAAATCAGGTGGGTAATCTCTGAGTTCTTTTTCCCTCTTTCAAGTTTTCTTGGGAGCATTGAGACACAATTTTTTCCTCAGACATCTCACTTCCTCCTCAAACAACCCCAACTCGTCCTAGTTTCCTCAAAAATAATTCTAGAAATGGCAATACTGACTCTGATATCGTCCGCAGATACCTCCGTCTATGAATGAGGATCCGATCCCAATGTATTGGAACAAAGATGAGACGGTTTTTGTGAAGCCCTAGCCTGAAGGTTTTGAGGATAATGGAAACATTTTCTGTCAGTTTAAGCTATCGATATCTCTCTATTAGGTTACTCTTATATTTATATTGACTTCTCTAGAGCATGTAGGGCAAACTTCAGAGTAAATGGACTTTGATAGGTACAAACTTGAGAAAGCTCGCAAAGAGTTTGACATGGGAAGAATTCAAGAAAGTAACAGCTCTGATGATACTGCTCGTTTCCCAGCCTAGGCACTAAGAGTAAAGCTTTGCTTATTTACAAACCGTTCCTTTCTGGGGAGTCGAGATATGATAGTATTTATCCTGTCCCACTATTCAACGTGTACTCGTTGCAGTAAGAGAGTTGGGCATTGCTCTGGCTACACCTGCCTTTGGTGAGTAATGTATGAAAGTATTGAAGACTATTATGTCTATTATCTGAAGGATTTGAAAGAATTAAAAATTATGTCTCCACTCTTCCAAATCTTCTCGCACAATACTTTAAGTTGTCACAAAATCCCGAGGTGAGGGAGGGACGAAGTGTATTCGGAGCAAAGCCCAGGACTTATACATTTGAAGATAGGTTTATACATATGTATATATCATGGAGAACATCAATCGCTACATGAGAAGCGTCAGTAGATGAACTCGAATTTAGCACCACTGGCTCAGACATTGATCAGAGCGTCTTTGCTTTTCGCCTTGTCAACTTTTAGTTTCGTGACGTTGGCACATTGTTTCTACATTGTTTGACGTTGTTGAAGAATCGGGTTTCAAGGGATTCGACTTCTTTCAAGCTGTGCTCCATGCTACCAGAGAATGTATCGACTACCGTCATTGTAGATTGAGGATGGTTGACGAGATTATCGAGAATCCATGTCGTTGACGCTCCCTCGAACGCACCGATTTCGAGGACATGAAAAGGCTTGGGAATTGTTTGTATGGATTTGGTAATTCTTTCCCAGTCAGGGATGATGAGTTCAAACCAATCAGTATCAAAAATGAAGCGCGAACGGTCTGACATTGACATAGTAGGATTTAGCGAGCTGAATTTGCGCCGTTTCGATAAAAGATGCTCTTTCAAGGGAGGAAAAATTGATTTGAGTTTCAGAGTTCCCACGGAGTGAAGTATTATTTGAGCGAGAGGCTCTTTTTGATTTCACGGAGCCGGGTTGAGCAACTTGTCGCTGCAGGGGCATTGATTGACAGATGGTACTACATAATGTAATGCCAGCAAAGAGTTCTTGACAAAAGGCTCGCAACCCTTGTTCTCACCAAGTCTTTCCATCATTGAAAAGGTCCTAACATAAGATCGCTATCATACTCTACTCAAATCTTCGATATCTTCGATTCTCACATGTCTCAAGTTATAGCGCTAGCGGGGGTTGGGAACTTAGGCAAATATCTTTGCGATGAACTTCTCTCAAGTTCAACTTACACTGTGATTGTAATTTCTCGAAATGTACTGTTGAGCTTTTCTTGGATGTTTTGTTATGGTGCTGCAAATATTCTCAACTGACTGACCGTTTTATTCAGGGGAGCGAGTGGCTGCAAAGTCGCGAGATTGAAGTCTTCATCAGTGATTACAGCAAAGAATCCGTATCGGCTATCCTTGATTCCACTAGAGTAACAGCACTAATCTCCTTCATCAATTGTTCCGGGCCAGCTTATCTCGATATCCACAAGCCGTTTCTAGATGCATGCCAAGACTCTCAAACCTGCAAAAGAATGATTCCCTCGGAATGGATAGGAAATGTTGAAGACTTTCCGCATTTACCTCGCTTCTACGCTACTTCTCGAGGACCATTTCAGCTCCTTAAAATATTCTGTAAGATTTCCAAGCACAGTATTTTGTGGCGTGCACTAATAAGGACCCAGTTTGACTTGGTTTTGACAGTCAAAAGGCTCCAGCGATCCACGGATCTCACTCTCACACTCAAATAAAGATGTGCTATAATTTTCAAACGCTACGCCCAATCTATTGCAGAGTCTTTACAAACGATATTGGGAACCAGCCTCAACAAAACCTTGGATTCGTTGAAGAATTCCATTGTGGAAGAAGACAAGCAGAAAATTGTCGATTGGAATCCAAGAGCTGCATACCATCATATCAGTTGTATGTATCACTTGGTTCAAGCCACTTCTCGAATTCTGCCTAATGACGAAGCTGTTCTGGTGGATCATTCGTGCCATTGGATCCTCAACATCCTGAATCTCGCATCGTAGATATCTTGGCTGCTACCGAAGCAGAAGTCGTTGTCACCTCAGACATCTTTGCGTCAAATTTTGCTAAGATATCGAAGTCAGTCGTGGTAGTATCTGCGACGACGATTAACATTCCTTCAATTGAATAATCGCAGACACAGAAGGACTTCTACTCGGTCCCGAGGACCCCATGCTCGTTCTGTTTACCAGTGGGTCAACCGGTACGTTGAAATGGATGGTGTTAACCCATGGTGCGACTTGCATTCATGCGATTACTCATGGCGAGATCATGAAGTACCAAGGTGCTCGCGTTTTGCAGTTCGCTGCGCATACCTTCGATGTGGCTATAATGGATATCTTTACGACATTGGTGTTCGGCGGCTGCGTTTGTATTCCATCAGAAGTACGTACCTGGGCATTTTACCCCTCGAACAAATCCTCATGCTGTATGAAGTCATACTGACTGTGCTCTTTAATGAAGATAGAAAAGGCGACATTCGCAAAGCCATCCACAATATGAAGGCTAATCACGCGATTCTGACGCCTTCATTTGCAAAATTGTTCAAGCCATCGGAGGTACCAACCCTCACAACACTGACAATTGGCGGCGAGGCACTCACAGAAGAAAGTCTCCGAGGATGGGTGAAGAAAATATCCGTCATCCAGATTTACGGTCCTGCTGAAGTTGGAATTTGTTTGAATATGAATACGAGCCCCGATACAAAGACCGAAACAGTAGGGTGTCCTTTACCCAACTGTGTCTGTTTGCTTATTGATCCTGAAGACTCTGATGCCCTTGTCCCTATTGGGGTTGTTGGTGAACTCGTTGTTTCTTCCCCAAGTCTTGCTCAGGGGTATTTAAAGAACGAAACAAAAACACGTGACTCTTTCATCAAGGATTCTGCCTGGGCTGAGGGTATTTTGCCAAAAAAATACCCGATTCTTCAAGACAGGGGATCTCTTGCGGTTCAACACTGACCTCTTCGATGGCTCTTACGATTTCGTTGGGAGGAAGGATTCCCAAATCAAGCTCCGCGGTCAGCGCATTGAGCCCGCGGAAGTCGAGCACCATCTGTCAAGTCTCTCTGATGTAGCGTTTTGCGTGGTAGCTCGGCCTATTAAAGGGTGCTTCTATGGGAAAGTGGTTGCTGTTGTGAAGATTAGAAGCCCTTGCTCCTCTCAAGTCAGAAATGAGCCGATGGCTCTCGCCGAAACTCAATCTTTACAACTTGCTACTATACAAGATCACCTCTCGAAATTCCTGCCCAATTATATGGTTCCCACAGTATGCCTGGTTGTTAAAAGCATGCCGTTTGTGCCGTCCTTGAAGCTCGATCGACGACGAGTAGAAGCATGGCTCGAGCATATGGAGACGCACCCTTTCGAGAATTTAGTAACCATTTCCGAAACCATGAACTTATACCCCTATCGCAATCTGAGTCGACTGCAAATGAACTTAGCTTAAAAGTTGCGGATATTGTAGCTTCCAACGACACACTCTTGAAGTCTCGGCTCCAGAACCACGACTTTATCTTGCAATCAGCTGGCCTCGATTCGATACAGATAACTTCCCTCTCTATGTTTTTACAACGAGAGTACAGTTGCAAACCTCCACTCTATCGAATGATAGATCACAGTATCTCAATCAGAAAACTAGCTCATCTAGTTGATCACCATCAGGACTCTGGCAGAAACCGAAAGCAATTTGCCATCGATATATTCCATGAAGCTCAGCAAGCTTTCCTTGGGCTCCTTCATAGTATCATCACCAAAGCTAATGCCGGCATGCCTAACGGTCACGATGACTCGGAGCTCCCAACTTCAAAGAACGTCTTTGTTACTGGCGCTTCAGGCTATTTGGGTATAGCAATTTTGAAGCATCTGATGGAGAGAGAGAATGCCGTAGTGTATGCTTTGGTTCGGTGTTCTGATGAAAACAATGGGCTTCAACGACTGGAAGCTTCTTGTAGAGAAGCTGGTTGGTGGAAGGGCGAATACAAGTCGCGAATAAAGTAGAATCCTGAACGTTTCAAATTGTCGGCACCTGCTAACTATTCTACCAGAATCTGGAAAGGCGAACTAGCTCATCCAAGCCTTGGCCTTGATGCCACCCAATGGGATCAGCTAAAGGGGCTGTCTATCGACCCTGATTCTCATATCCATGCCATTATCCACAATGGTGCAAAGGTCCACTACAGCACTTCTTACGAAGCTCTAAAGTCAACAAATATCGATCCCACCGCTATATTCCTCAAAACTACTGCATTTTCACCCTACGTAACGAGCTTCACATTCGTTTCCGGACAACAGCTTCCAGACGATCAATCACTTGAATCGGGCAAAACTCATGACATCGAAATGATAGGGTACGCACAAACCAAATCCGTCTCTGAGATTCTGGTTCGAAAATGTGCAACCACCAATCACTTCTCCGGGAAGCGACTACATATTGTCAAGCTAGGATATATCATTGGTTCTCTGGAATCTGGTATAGCCAAGCCGACCGATTTTATATGGCGTCTGATTGCAAGCTGTGTGGACCTCCGTATCTTCAACAGAAATGCCGAGTCCCAATTCGTATATATTGCAGATTTCGACCTTGTTGCAGGCGAAGTAGTATCCAATTTAGATGCGAAAACTAGTGGGACATTGAAGGTTCTACACGGATTGACATTTTTTGATATTTGGAATGTTCTCCGGAATGAGTTTGGCTATGTGATGCAAGGTATTGACGGAGATCAGTGGGTCAGACGGATGACCAGCGAGATTAGGTCGTGCGGGGAAAGACATAGACTTTTTGCTCTGCTACACATGCTAGAGAAGGATACTGGAACCACTGATTCTAAAGAGTCGACCCGTAAACAGACAGATAGGGAGCGAATGATGAGGGTGGTGAAGAGAAATGTGCAATACTTGATTGGTGATGGATTTTTTCCAAAACCACCTAGGGCTGGTAATAATTGGTAGTAGGTTCATAGTTTATGGTATTCGAAAATGACAATCTTCTTCTTGAACAAGGCGTCCTTGTGCTTAGGAATGGGAAGGCTTTTCTAACTCGCTTCTAAGTAATCGGGATTCTTCAACGCAGACCAGACCATATAACCAAGCAGCTCAACAACTCCAGTACCCAGAGCCCCCCAAAACCCTATACTCCTCCGCCATTTATTTTATTCGTCCTATTCTCTAAAAGCTCATTTCGTTTCGGCGTCGCCGGTGGAAAGATCATGTACCACACGGGAACCCACGATTTGAAGATACAATCCAAAAATTTCAAGATCACACTGGGTAGCACAAGGATGTCGGTTGACGGGGAAGACTCGTAAGAAGTGAGAAAAATACCGAGCCGGAAAAGCAAGGGCGTGGAAGACTACCCGCAGTAAGCGAGGCAGAGAAGAATTTTTGGTTGGAATAACCGACGCAATATTGTAGCTCGGGAAGCTTGAGAGCGCTCGTTTGTTGAAGATTGGATCGCACCGCTAACCTCAAAGGTCATGGAGGTGAGGGAGGGAGGCAGAAGAGATATTAAACATCGGTATGCGGTGTCTACAAAGTGAGCGACTGAGTGGATATTGGTCTGAGAACTTACAAGGTGAGCACCAGATTCCATTACTCTGATAATTCCAGACTCGTCGTATGCCAACGTGGCTAAAAAGCAGATAATTGTTTATTTTCTGAGAAATGAAATACGTCGCAAACATACGGTAAAGCGGCGATGTGTTTGCATTTCTCGCTATACTCTCAAACCCCCCAGTTTTGGTTGGAAATAGCGCCAATGGGAGTATTAGCAATGATAAAACGGTAGCGATTGGTGAATAGTCTCGAAGAGATTGCAGAATGGCCACACTTCTTTGTAACCAATTCAACTTAGAAGTGAGTTTCGAGCCAGGGAGGTAGAAGCCGAAACTTTTATGAACGGCGGTCGCGCTGTCAGCCTATTCCCTTGGTTAGCCGCGTGATACATACGCCCTTAAGACACAATTGAATACCCATCTCATCCTTTGCTTTATATGTGCCTTCAAAGATTCCGGAGCAAGTCCAACCTGCAACTTCTCGGGAATAAGAGCAATTTTCCAACCATGATCACTCAATTTCGTTGAGCACATATAGTCCTCTCCCGATTCTGCTCGCGGCGAACCTCCCACTTCCTCGAGGCCTCGCCTTCGAACTATATAGCCTGTTCCTGTGCACATGGCTGAATCGAGGCGATCGTTCAATGGTTCGTATAAACTAAACCAGAGGTCGAATTCTGCTTTGTTCCCGAGGGGATCATCGAAGGGGACGTTGTAATAATCCTGAATTCATGTCAGCAAAGTGCTTTAAACGAGTAATATGATTACTTTCTACCTGGGGTGATGCAACCAAAGTAATGCTATCTTCGAGAATCAGATGCGGGATGATTCTGCGAAGCCATTTTGGCTCAGTTATCATATCCGCATCAAGTGAAGCAATATATGGGGACCCAGACCCAGCATTACTTTGTTCGATTCCGAACTGAATGTTGCCGGCTTTGAAGTATGACTTCATACCCACCTCAATTTTCCTCGAAAGATAAGTCAGTTGAGGACCATCCGAATGTTTTAGATTCTTGCTAATTCGGCGAATTTCTCTCCGAAGCTCCTCGTCATGGCCATCATCCAAAACAAACACCTTAAACTGAGATTCCGGATAGTCTTGTGCTGTAGCAGCAGCAACTGTGTCAAGAATGACATCTACCGGTTCTCCACAGCATGTGATGAAGACATCAATGGATGGAGCTTGGTTCCCAACTAGTTCATATCTAGGACGGGATCGGGATTCTGGGGCACAGAGGAGGGTGAAAACTAAGTTGATTCCGAGAATCATTTCTGGGAAGTTCAAGCAAAACTCGCATGTTAGAAGAGCCCAAATTTGCCAAGTCGGTTTCGGATTTTCTCCAGAAATTTTAGAAGCAACCTTGAGCTGAAGTAGGTTGTAAGAAAACAATAACGTCCAAGTGACGATGTTGGACAATGTCAACAGATGTGAGTAGCGCTCGAAAGGCAAAAGCTTGGGGGGATATTGTTTGGTCTTGAACCAAGCGTGTGAAATGATGTGAGAATTGGTGGCGGTCATTTTGTTAGTGGGTTACACGCGTATCTGAGCGAAATGACGGGTGAAATAAATAATGAGTGGAAATCACGAAGTGAAAATTCAATGTTTTTGCTTACCACCTACGAGCATGAGGATATTCAACACTTGCAAGTTGGTGGGAAAGCTCGTGTTGCTCAACTCCTGTGAATCCACGCTACTTATATGTGGAACAGCTTTGAATTCGTGCATACATTGTACAAAATAATGGTGGTTCTACAGCGCCGATAACTTGATATAATAAAAAGGTCGGTGAAGAAAAACACGTCCAAGTTCTACAAGGTCAAAAGATTGTTTGCAGTGGTGTAAATTTAGAATGCGAGATGGATGTCCACATTGTGTACATTACGGAGCGAAGAAAATTAATTGGACGCAATACTTGGGAAGAACATGTTGAGAAGTACACGAATAAGAAGGTGGATTGGTGTACAAAGATACAGACAAGTATACATAACACTCATAGGCTTTGTCGCTTTCGAAGAGAAAATGTCGAGGCAAGATGGAGGGGCCGAGTGGAGGGTTCATCGAGCTTTCGTAGAGAGGGAAAGAGCGAGTGAGAGTGTCGAGGGTGATGTTAAGAGGGAAGGAGCGAGAGGTGGAGTGGTCGAGAGGGAAAGAGTGACCCAAGTCTGCGACAACGAGGCCACCTTGACACCAGTGGGTCCTCTTGACACTCACTCGCTCCTTCCCTCTCAACCCATGCACCATCACGTGAAGAGAGAGAGCAAAGGGCACGGACCACGCCTCGAATTCTTTCAAGTATAAAGCCCTCACCATTCCCATACATAGGTTTCCTGCTGTCGGAAAGGAATCGCGGGGAGTGAACTCGGCGTCGACTCGTAATACTTGTGGTGTACCGAAGAGGGAGGTCGCGTGATATTCCCAACAACGATTTCAAAGGGCTTCGACTCTGAGTATATGTGCATAGCTGTCAATCTAGTGTCCAGAATAATAATGGTAATGGCTGGAATGTCTCAATTACGCTTTTAAATACTCGATGTTCGAAGACGACACAGGAGCCGAGGGTGGCAACCTGATTCCTCTTCCCCAGGATATTTACCGACGACGTCAAACTCATATTCTACAGCATACAAACTAACCAAACTGATATTGAAACTGGTATCCGTATTTTCTATTAAGCCCAAAGAAAAGCCTTTACTCCAACGTCTCCTTATTAATATTCATACTCCTCACCGACTCAGCCGCCAATTGTATTTGATCTGTGCAAAAGAAACAGGTTAGCATTTCCCATCGAAATTCGGAGACTGAGGACAAATCAAAGAAAGTAAAAGAAGAGAAAAAACTAACCTCTCATTCCGCCCAACCCTTCATAAGCCCTCCCATAATTCCCCAAAGCATCCAAAATAAACCCAATCCCCTCACCAAGCTGTGACAACAGCCTCCCCGCAGCCCCATTCCCACCCACTCCATCCATAGGCGACCCGTCACCAGGCACAAATCCCATTGCCCTAGTCTTAAAGCAAAGCATGATCATGGCATAACTAGCTTGCATAGCACAACAAGCAAAAACCGGTATTGTCCTCGGCAGTCTCTCATCCTTAGCAGTTGGCATGAAAAAAGACATTGGGTCATCCGAGCGAATAGTCTGTGGGTAGGGTAGGGAAGTAAACGAACGTGCGATATTGAGGGAGGATTTGAGACAGATTTTTGCCGAGAAGTGGGAGGTGAAGGGGAGGAGGGGTTGTGTCGGTGTTGTGTTTTGGGAGTGGGAGTGTTGCGATTGGGGACTTGTTTGGGTTGGACCTGTTAGGGTGTTGGAGTTGGAGTTGGAGTTGGAGTTGGAGTTGGAGTTGGAGTTTGATGTGGAAGGGAAAGTGGTGAGGGAGATGGATACGGCGGAGTTGATTTGGCTCAATGAATTATAGCAGGCGCAATTTGGTGTTGGGGCTTTTGTTTCGATGGTGGTGGTGGTGGCGGGTTTTAGGTCGCAGTGCTTTTTTGTGAAGATGGGG
>LLCD01000225.1:0-23165 GCA_001414355.1 Hymenoscyphus salicellus
CCCCCCCCCCCATTACCCACTCCATCATACCCTCATATCCCCCCCTACTCCACCTCCTTTCTTTCACCCCCCAAAATAATCACCATACCCTCTCGAACAACCCAAAAAAATTACTAACCACCCCCCCAAAAGTCCACGGCTTCTACCTCTCCTGCACCTACTTCCACCGAAAATCAAAGGTCCGAAAGGGCATCTACCCCGGCGGCGGGAAAAGCATGATATTCAGCAGCACAATCTGTAATGGTGGAATCAGTGATCGTCGGGCAGTAGAACTTTTACGGAGAGAAAGGGGGGAGGTAAATGGGATGGAGGAGTTAAAGCGAGGAGGCACGGGGAAGAGGAGTGCGAGGTATTGAGTTGGAGCTTTTGTGTCAAGTTGGAAAAGTTATGAAATTATGTTATTTAGAATGACTGCAACTTAAGAGTTAAGGTCGCTCCTTCTCTCTTTGCTTCCCGTTGACCTGGACCCCATGGCCTAGATGGATTAATGGAGGAAGGAACGACCAAGTCTCAAGTCCTTGTTGCCTCTACGTCGCTCCTTCCCTTCTTGCCACCACAACCCCAACGATACAATTCTTGCCGGAGCATGCGACTATCGACTATCAAGAAAGGAAAGAACGGAACGGCCACTCCTCAACTCCCCACCCTAGTCAAGGTCGCTCTTTCCTCCTTACCTCGACCAAGGCACGACCTTCTGAACGTGCAAGAACCCCAGAAAGGAAGCACACTTATGCATTTTCCGTGCTGAAGAGAGATGAACCTCAAATCATGTAGTATGTCTTGAATTTTATTATATTTTGATTGTCAGGTATACGCTTTTCTGTGATTTTGAAGACGAGAACTAGCTCCCCCAAATTTCCCATGCGAAAACACCTCGATAAACACCGATAGCCAAAAAACCACCATGCACCACAAATTCCCCAATGCCCAAATCAATTCACAATGGCCACCAGTATGCTCCCGCAAAAATAGACATCATGACTTTCATGTTTTCCCATCACAAAAAGTCATGCAGCAAAGCCAGCCAACCCAAACGCCCGAAATTATTAGCAAAGCCGCCCGGATATGCAGAAAAGGGGGGATAAACAAGGATTCGAGTCGATTTTTTCGACCAAAGGCAAATTATGAAACGAGCCACTGCCGTTCGCCCTCAGATGGTTCGATGTGCGGAGCAAAGGGCGAGTACCATCAATGGATAAATCCATGTCCTACTCATCCGACTTTGGACGATGACAAGCGGGACAACCAAAAAAAAAATCCAAAGACACCGAGGTACCACGATGACGACCAGATCATCAACAATGCCTAGGTTGCCAACTGAACAGGAGGATTGAGGTAGAGGAAACACATGAAAGAGATCCGAAAAGGGAGCTACATAGATCGAAGGTGGCAAAAACAGCAGGATGTGTTTATACGAAAACTGGTTAGATTTGGCCTTTGATGTCGACTTTTCGAAATGCTTGGGTCTTTGCGGCTTCGAAGATTTGACCTGCCTTGCCCGTGAGGAATCGAAGGTCTCCATCTTCCCTCTCCTCGAGGAGCGCTTGGCCGTTATAATCATAAATGAATTGTGCAGCATCCCCATCGGATTCGAAACCGAGTTCTTCAGTGACATATCTTAACTTCACATCTGGCTTGAAACTAGGAAAGTGTTAGTGAAATGTTGGACACAGGAGAGGGAGACCTACGCTTTACACATATTTGAAAGTGCCGCTAAACGTTCTCTGACGACAAACATATCCATGAGATAAGCACCCATGTTGGGGGTATCGAGATAGAGTCGGAAAAATCTGTGGTAATTGCCCAAGGCTAATGCGGAACGTACATCAAGGGCATGCTTAATGGCCTTTTCTTTTTTCTCTGCTGGGGTTAGATCCGCCAAAACGTCATTCAACGCAGTGCGGTTAGAAGTATGAATGAAATATAAAATACGATACGCCTTGAACTCGACTGGTTTCCCTCCTAGATTTTGTGCGTAAAGGGCTTTCAGTTGGGTCTGGCATTGATTATACTCACCAAGATCACCTTTCTCCAAGGCGATCCGGGCATGGATTTCGTAAACAGTAACTGTGAACTCGTTCTTGATGCGTTGGACGGTCAAATCCTGACGCATGGATTTAAACTGATCGCAAATATACGAGTAGTTGCTCTCCTTCTTCCACTTCTTCTTCAACAGTTCTAGGGTTTGTCTAAGGATTGCCTCGGGGCGCACTTGTGATGGGATGGGAGGAGCGGTCAAACGAAAGTATTGCTTCTCAAGGGTTTGAGAAGTTCCAACTACAGGTCCGGAGTTTGGTTCGGGTGAGAAGTTTGGAGCTTGGTATGTAGATTTGTAGCCACCATCGAATCGACGTTGTCGCTTCTCAAGGTTCTTCTGGAACTTACTTGTACCTTTGGGAGAATCGTCTGGGAGGTGTTGTCGCTTGTCTGGGTAGGTAATTCGATCTTCGAATCCAATGCGGGTGTTAGTTGTACGTTGCCAGGGAGGGCTGTTTTCTTTTGCGTTTCCACCGCCCATGTCCTGGGACTTTCTCTTCTTGTTTGTGATGAATTGTTCTCTGGCAGGGTTAATGTACCCATTTGCTGAGGCCATTTGCATCTTGAGAGATTCCTCTTGCCACGCTTTCTGCGCTCTCTCCTGGCGAATCATGTGTTGTGGTAGTGGAAGGTTGTCCCAATCCGTAGATTCTAAGGTTTGGCTATCCGTGGCCTTGGAGATTGTCTCCTTCAGCTTGGCTTCCATTTCGTGTCGTGGGACGTCGTCGAGCACATTTCCGATATCGAACGATCGTTGCACGTACATGCGGACTGGTCCTGGCCAGTCGATCTTCTTCTTTTCGGGCTGTTCAGCTGATAGTGCTTGCGGAGGCGGCGGAGGATGCTGAGGGACCATCGTGTATACTGGAGCTTGATTAAATGATTGTCGCGCCTGGACGGGATGGTAGGCTGGCTCTGCGGATACTGCGACAAGTTTAGCTTTAGGAACCATCTTGATGGTTTTGGGTTTTGGAGGGTGAAGCGGAGATGGAAGAGTAAGAGTGATGCTCACCTGTCGGGTATCTGTATATATCCGGCGTGCCAGGCGGTGGCGAGACTACCGAGACTGACGCCCAGTGGTTCATGGTCGCTGCTAAAGGTTCAGGCTCTGGAATGTGCGTCGTGAGGCGCTTTGTATTTCAAGGAGTTAGTGACACGACAAAAGGGTCGTGGATCGAGGATCGTTGGGGGAAAGGTCAAGGTGAAGGTGAAAGGGAGGTGGAAGGAAGGTGTTGAGAGTCAAAGGGAGATTTTGTCATGATCGGGGCTACGTGCGGGTGCGCTGGAAGATGAGTTGAAATAAGACGCTCGCTAACCTGCCAAGCGTGCTGGGTTGTGCGCATGACCAAGCACTGGTTATTGTATTTCGTGTCACGGGCTACGCAAGCAGATAAGCTGGTAGCAGAGGCGATAAGAGGCACCTCCAACTGAAATGGCTTGGCTGAGAACAAGAAGCGCTATGTCTCCAAATCTATCTACACCATTTCTTTCCTTTAAAATCTGATAGTCTATGGCAGAAAAGCCCATGGCACGACCGGATGTTTCTCAAGAATCTTGACCTCACTACTGCGTTGAGGCCAGCTTATTTACCTGACGAGGTCCTGCTCTTCGTCCAGGACAATGTGGGGTTATATGAGGGGTGAGTACCGCTGCAATTCCTCGAGTACAAGCCCAAATATTGACTATTTTGACTCCAGCAAGTATAAAATCCCTGCCCACCAAAATGGGCATGTCTACCTGACATCACATCGAATCTGTTATGTCGACAACGACGATCCTAGGAAGAATTCCGTGGCAATAGAGTTGAGGGACGTGGATCGTTATGAGTTCTATGTAAGGAATGAGGGAATATACTGGTTATGAATATATTCTAATACCTTGCAGGCTGGCTTCTTGAAATCCTCGGCCAAGATTACCCTCGTCCCAAAGCCCCCCAAACGCTCAGTGCATAATAGAGCTATCTCGAACCTCGGTACCCCTTCCAGAAGTGCTACTGCCTCTCCCTTGTCTCGAGCAGACAGTCCATTTCACCTACCCATACCAGAACCACCTCCAGCCAGTACTGCTACATGGATATGCACGATATGCAGTAACTCGAATCCTGTCCCCTCCAATTTCGATCCCAAGACCGCAAGCGAGCATACTCCTATACCTCCATGTCTACTTTGTGGCTGTAAACCAGCATTTGCTCAAGTTCTGAAGGCTGCAATATCATGTGCCACAAACAGACCGTTAAATTCTCAGATATCAACTCCCATTCCTGTTCGAGGGCGCTCCGATGCTCCTCGACCACAATCGGATGGATGGGGTGGCCCTCTGGCTGGAAGACCGAGACAAAGAGGGGAGGCGACATTTCCTTGCCCTAGATGTACATTCTTGAATCATCCATCTCTTCCATCCTGCGAAATTTGCGGTGCTTCATTGGTCTCCCAAGATCTTCCAACAGGATTAGACAACCCATTGTTGCGCGAGGAATCTCCTGGACCCATGCTAAACAGTCTCCCGGATCCTCCAGAATTAGGAAACAACGAAAATATAAAGTTGTCTTTCCGCGGGGGTGGTGAGAAAATCATGAATGAAAGATTGAAAAACTGCATGGTACAGCGCAAATGGCTTCTCCAAGGAGCACCACCTGTGCCAACACCAAATAGAGCAAATGGTTCTGATACCGGATCCTCTGGCACAGGAGGAGCAACACCCGAAAGAGCAAAAACTGTGGGTATCGCAGGTCTCGAGCAAAGACGTCGGGAAGTCCAAAAGAATAATGAACTGGTTATTGGAAATGCATTCGAGGATCTCGAAGCCTTAATGGCATCCGCAAAAGAAATCGTCGCACTCGCAGAATCATTTTCAAATAACGGCACAGGGAATGGGAGTTCAGAAACAAGCGCTGTAGCGAATGCTCTCGGTTTAGTGACTACAAAAGACATGCTGGGTGGAGGAAGCAATTCCGAGTCCCTCTATATCTCCGAACTCTCTCGAAATCTTGCTGAGTTCCTGACTGATGACGCCCGAGGTGTTTTACGCAAAGCAGGAGGAATCATCAGTCTAGTCGATCTCTGGGCAATGTTCAACCGCGCTCGTGGCGGCGTAGAACTCGTCAGTCCTCTAGACTTCGAAAAAGCCGCGAAGCTCTGGGAGAAATTAAAACTCCCTGTGAGATTACGACAGTTTAAGAGTGGTGTCCTCGTAGTCCAAGGCTCTGATCGAACGGACGAGAAGACTATCGTCGCTCTCCTTTCCTGGCTTGTGGATCTACATTCCTTCCCGCCGGAAAGAGAACTCTCGTGGGATTGGCAGGTCTTTGGGAGAGGCATCACGGCGCAGGATGCGGCGGAACGTTTTGGATGGAGTATTGGTGTTGCGGAGGAGGAGCTCGAGATGGCGGAGGAGAAGGGGGCGCTGTGTAGAGAGGAGAGTATAGAGGGACTGAAGTTTTGGGAGAATTGGATTGATGAGAAGCAGTCTCATGTGGGTGTCGTGGGTGGACAGATATAACGTAATGTAACCAGCCAACAAACCAAAAAAAATATTATACAATTACTCTTCATGGCTGAATGACCGGGGGGTCACGAGGGGGCTTGGTATTGCATGTCGTCTAATGTTACATTTTTGGGGGGGTGTTGCGAGAGGTGCAGTTGCTTGAACACAGCAGGACCAACGAATCGGAACTTGGAACGTGGCGTGGGATGTTGCGGTATTCACCTGGATGGTTTTGTACACACCTTTTTATTGAAGGCAGTGCCGAGGATGGTATTTGAATGGGGTTTTGGGATTCCCATTTCTTGATGGGTTGAGCAAGTTGATTCACGTCGAGTCGATACGCGCTTCGAGGTTATTGCCAACACAACTGCGACTTAAAACCTTCAAGACGACAACCCACGATCACAAGCAACCAACACAAAGTACGAGTTCGGTACTAGATCAAACAAGTCGAACGAATTACATCATACACATCCCCTCATCCAAACCCCGCAAACGAAATGCCTCGTAAACTACCACCGGATGAATTTTGGGTTTGCTGCCAGATTGTGCCGATTCATGTTGGGAAGAGGATTATTAGAATTTCAGTTGGTCTCATCTCTTTCTCCTTCTGCTTCCCTCCTTCTTCTCCTTCTACTATTTTCCCTTCTCGTTACATGCCCTTTCCTCGACTTGATTTCTCACCTCTTCCTTATATATACTCGCTCAAGTCTTTCGGAATAACAATGAGATGGGTTTCTGACAGATGGATAGTGCGGTACGACGGTGGAAATGCGACATACTGTTTGTACGGAGTGTAACCATGAGAGGTGTGAGAGCTGTCAACTTTGGAGTCGACAGGTCCTAGGTGGGAAGGGTGGGAAGGGTGGCGGTGGAGGTGGGAGGGAGAGGAGTGGGAGTGCTAGTTCTAGCGAGGGAGATGAGAATGGGGAGGTGGGTGAGGAGGAGGGGGTTAGTTATCGATAGGGGTGGAAATTAGAGATTTGAGTTTAGGGCTTGGGCCTGGGTCTAGTTTTAGGGAATTCTAGGAGGATGGAATGGGCTAATGGTATAGGGGTGATATTGGCTTTTGTGTTTGATTACAAGGCAGTGTCATGGGTGGAATTTCCTGGAGGGATTTGGGATGGGATTTAGGTGATTGGTTGGGGAGATAGGGGTTGATTGCAGTTTTCTGATCAAGATTGGGTTTGCTTGTTGGTCATGCTTCATGGGCCGTTGTGATTAGGAGTTTTTTTGGTGATATGGAGGAATGAATCAAGACTCTCAAGATTCTTTTTCAGGAAAGGCAAAATCTCAAACACAATTAATGACCTTTTCCCTATCTAACCAGGGATCTGAGGCTCTATTGAAAGGAAAGGAAAGTTGGGAAATTTCTGGCATAGTATCTAAAGGCAACTATGAGTGTTTTAGAATAAAATTCTTCTTTACTGTTTTTCTTGTTAGTTTGTGACTTTACTGGATGGGCTAGGGGGGAATATCTGGTGTTTGGTTCTTTGATGGGGTGTAGGTTATTTGTTGTTATGTTGTTTGGGTGTGGAGTTTGAGATTCATGGGCTCTTAAGATCTTTTGGGAATGTGATTCACTTGTTGCTGTGGATAGAGCTTGGGTGGGTTATTCAGCTTGTGTGGGGTAAATTGTTTCACCATAACGTTCGTTTTGAGAGAGGTGAATGTTGAGCTGTTTTTCAAGTTAGGAAGTGAGACACTAATCAAGCTGTATTTCAACATATCTTTGTTTACTTCACCATGACAATTATGATCATTGCCCAGCCTCCCCTAATAATCCAGAACATCTGTTTCAACTCTCAGTAAGTAGGCCTATAAAAACCCCCATGAATAACGAAAATGAGTTCCCTATTCACATTTACATTATAAGTGAAATCAACCACATGCCCGCGCCACTTTTCCCCATTTGCTTATTTATAAATCCACAGCAGCTTCTGCATCTCCTTAGACATCATGTCACCTAAAAGAAGATTAAGGACAGCATCAATCTCAAGTTTTAAATTCTCAAGACTTCTACCGGTATCGATTTTGCGATTTTTTGGGCCTCCGATGCTTCGACGAGTGATAGCAATACAACTGCTTCATCCAATACTCAGTGATGACGACCAATAACAGCGCAAGTACATCCAACGCATCAAAGAACCATTTGAAACCACCAAGAACTGTAGCTGGCATCTCAACTTGTTCGCTCTCCTCACTTTCGGGATTTCTTACCAAACCGAGTCCAATGGTTCGAAGTAGTCCGTATCTTGGATTTTATTAGTTTTGTTGTCATCATCGATTGAGGGAGATTCATACTGGATCCAAAGGTCCTGTACATATGATATCTTTCGTTGCACTCCCCTTTTCAATTCCATGTCCTCTCCGAGGATAATAGTGATTGACACTGGCTCATGATATTGTGTGTAGTGCGCTACGAGGAATTCTTTGATCAGTAACACGTGTAGGGTCTGTGGGCACATCAAATGTGAGAATTGCCCAGTCTTGGTGCAGGAAGAAAGTGATAATACGAAGCCAAAATTTAAGCAGAAGGAGGGGAAATAGCGTTTGGGATTTAGTATACCCATAGCGATGGGGGAAGAGGGGACTTGAATGCAAAAATGTTGTTTTGCAAGGAAATGTGACATTGCTTTGAAGAACAGGCTTAGAATACAGGAAAGAAAGAGGAAAGCACTTCAGAAGAACAATAAGAAGGATGTCAAATATTTGGCATGTTTTAATTCATTGCATTCAATGTGAGGTTCGCCAGTGGGTGACTATTAGTTCCTTGGCCCAGTAGAAAGAACAGGCAACCCTAGCAGCGGGAGCAGAGCAGCAACAATACGATCAACGGTTGCCTTCCAATGTTCTTCTGGGAGTGATTTGACCCAGGCCATTATTTCTGCGCCGAACTGAAAGGTCCTATCGTTTATCGTGTGTCAATATTCGCTTGGCAAGGTCCAATTGACCTCAGCAATGACAAACCTACTCACCATCCTCAAAAGAAAGAAAGGATGGAGTTTCTCTCGTCAAAGATCGAACACCACCAACGAAGAGCCAGAGGCCATGGCCTCTGAACTTAGATCGGCCAAACCATCCACACCATTGGATTACGCTTCACCACGAAACCAAATGGGCCAAACTCCTCCTCCTTCCTCCTTCCTCCCCATCCCCATCAAACACACCAAATCACATCGTTGCGTTCCCTCAAGAGTACGGATCTCCAACTCCCACTGCTGCCACGGAAGCCCCGCGATCATCACTCTCAAACCTTAAGCGAACTCTCTCCACCGAAGGGGGAAACCTCAAGAGAAGCTTCAGCACCTCCTCCTCCAAGGCCAAGGAGAACTTGGTCTCTATCAAGGGACTCAAGCGAGCCAGCAGCAGTGACGGCGCCTACGAGAGACTCGCCCTCTTGTCCGAAGCACCAGAGGAGGATCATGGTCACTGGTTGTGCTGCCAGGAGCAAGATGACATCAGTCCATGCCAGTAAGTGCTCCTCATTACCTTACTCCCTTTTTTACTTACCGAATTTCTCAAATTGATACTGACTTGGGCTCCATAGTGCAAGAAGAGGAATGACCTTGGTGTCTCTGTTTGTGGCCACTGGGTTTGTGACCAATGCGAGGTCATTAAAAACAAGAAAGAAAAGAACGACTTGGGAGCACCTGTCGCCTCCTTAGCAGGGGTTATGTTTTAAGTTTCGGGTCCTTCGCTGGTTTAGGGACGCGGATTTGAATGAGGACGATGAGATTGTGTCTATTGAAGTGCACATACAATGCTTTCCCTGACTGCTGTTCTGGAGGTACACTTGGTCAGGGCAGGATTTGGTGTCTTTTCATTTGTTTTTAAATTTCCTTTTTTTACTATGGAGGGGTGGGAGACTCGGTGAAATACTTTGATCTTTTTACTTTTCGAGGGACTGAGTTGGGCCGGCGAGGAGGAAATACTCGGCATCATCTCGATCCACCGCTTAGGCTCGAATCGATTTCTTCCAAGGAGTTATATATTTTTCTTCTATTCGAACTTCAAATTGGGGCAAAATGGATGTATCTTCGGCTCTCTAGAAGTTTGCGACTGGAATATGCTGGTAACATTTGTGAAAGGTAAATGAGAAATCAATTGATCGGGAAGGATTTCGTACTAATTTCTATTCCAACACAGAAGGGTGCACAATTAACAATTACAGATTTTGTCTTCATCCCAAACGCCCATCCATATATTCCTTTCTTAACTCCAGAATGATACCCTGTTTATATCCATCTATATGCATAATCAGAAAATACAGAGCGGCGTGATGCCTGCCAGCGAAGTCCATTCCTATATGTATCGCATGAAAGCATCTCGAAAGAAAAATTATAGCCTGAGACCATTTTACTCCAGTTTTTCAATCAAAGTCCTCCGGAGCTTGGCATTTACCACTCCGCCGACTCCAAAAGCGGGTACGATTCGACAAATTCGAGCTGCAGCACTGACTGCCCAGTTCTTCTTCACGATCGCCCATCTCTCATCCCAAGTAATTGATTTCGAACCTCTGTTATACAAATCCAAGCCTAGCAAGTGCATTGGCGTGCTGAGAATTTGTACAGCTGCTGGTGCTGCGAATTGGGCGATCGTTTGTCCACTCACCCTTTTTTCTAACTCCGCTCCCATGTTTCGGCTTATAACGGGTCCAAGCAGTGGTGGGATGTTGAAGGAAGCAAATATGGTGAGGCAGTCACGCAATGTGAAGAGAACGTATGAAGGTAGTGGTACAGGTCTAGGTGGCCCTCCGGGACCATAAAGTCGTGCAAATGCCTGATCTTTGAAAAGGCACAGTCCAATATTGGCTCCCGAAGAAGCAGCAAACTTCAACGAGCCCGAAGTAACATGTGTAGGTGATTTATTTTGTACCGTCGAGGTAATAGTATCGAGGGAATTGGCTGTGAAGTATGTGCCTCCGTACAACATGCAAATGAGTCCAAATGGCTTCGAGAAGACGAGGTTATGGGGTTTGAGGAGGAAGGATTTGATCGAGCCCTTGAGGGAATCTTTTAAGTTTGCCTGACCGGAAGCATTTTGCATAATTGCTCTGCCATGAATTAGTGCGAGTCCTGGCAGAAAGAAGTTGGGGTTGGGGAAAGGTGAAGAAGGGGTATATGACTAACTTATCGATCATGACAATTATGGGAGCCACCATTGTCGCCGCAGAAGCTCCAGAGACAAAATCGGCAACTAATCGCAGACCCAAATTCTTCGTGTTCCATACTTTGGCTTCAGATGCTGCCTCTGGTGTTTTGGGAGTTCGAGACATGATCTTTGGCGACGCGTCCAAATCAATGGGAGTCACTGGCGATTTGAGCCCGGGGGTTTGCGAGTTCATCGTGAGTGCATTGATTTTGGAGGATGATGCGACTTTAATTGAGTCGTTCTCCTGAATCTGATATATGGATATGAAGCAGGCAAAAAAGAAGAGAATGTGATATGAAAGCTCTGCGGATCAATTGACGCTCTGATGCATAAGCTTCAAAAGTTATTGGCCGAAGTCGCAGCCCAAGGAAATCTTGGTTATCGCATGGCCTGCACGCTAAGGCTAACCCTGGTCCGCATCCACGTGACTGACTCCCCTTCCCAAAATTTCAGGTACCGGTTGCTATGTAGCGCCGAGCTTCTCTTCTTTCTTTTCCTCTAATTATTTTCCCGCTCTACTAGATATATGTTCTGACGTAGAAAACGAAACATTTATAAAAACCCAGCATGGCCAATCAATCTACTCGAGTAGCTTGAGTCTTCTAGGTCAAATAATTTACTAAAATTACTAAATAAACGTGAATAGCAGTTACAACTTACCAGCACTCTTCTATCGTACTAATTATAGTCTAACATAATTAATTAAGAACCATTATTTCTCAATTCTCCTAAAGAGCATCGATTATTTGAGAACTGTTCGCACAACAAGAAAGAGGGGTAGTATCGGAGAGCAATGATCAATTCTCTTACATCCATCTCATATTAAATGGCTGGACACAACTATTGTTTGATGAGTTTTTATAAATTGAGGATGATGAGAGCTTTCCATGGAGTCAAGATGTGATGTCGATTCTCGCTTAAAGCCATTCCATGGAACAGACTGCACTTAGGGACTCAGAAGCTTTCAATACACAAATCCCTGTTATCAAATGGATAGGAATTCCGAGCGACTACATTTACCCTCCCTAGTTGGACGCCCAACCACTCATTCACCTACTGAAGCAGTCCCTGCGAGTGATGTCCGGAGCAGGAGGCATGCCCTGCGGTTTACAATCAATTCACTAAGTATGTGTGCAGTTGCGGAAGTGAACTTTTGAACCAAGGTCCTCAGTAGAAGGTCGAAGGGTCAATACGGCCTCCGCATCGAGTAGGCCCTCCAACGCCAGTCGAGGAATGTTCCTTAGAACTCGAGACGATGTCCAACCACCCGTATTGGTCCCACCCAAGTTTCCAAGGAAGCGAAAAGTCTAGTAATACAGCGTGTACTACCTGGGGAGTTGTTGGAAATATTCTACTGTCGAAAGTTCTCTCGCTGTCAGAAAATCCAAGAAGTTCGAACAGAGAATGGGTAAAGACGGGGAAGGAAAGCTATAGTAAAATTGATATAGAAGAAGTAAGTTGTACTCGATTCTGGAGTATTTATGCAGTAATATTAACTAGCACCAGGAGCAACCGAGTCACGACACACTGAAGGTTGCTTTCCATGAGAAGGTGGCGAAGGATTGCTGAGCTGTTCACCTTTTTATGTTCCAATACTGACGTATGCTTGACTCGCACGTTTCGGCTTGTTGAAGCATCTACTATTCAATAAATAGGAAGTTCTTATAAACAGTTCTTCCACCTCTCCGGAGCAATTCACTCTCTCTTCATAAGCGAACGACCGTTTTTCAAAAACAGCCCTCGCAAGCGTATCTGTCACGCTAAAAGGGAAACGACGAATTCTCTATCACAAGAAGGCTCCTTAGATTCTAGAAAAGCCTACCTCAACGAGGGAACCATTTATCAATTCGAGCACTTTGCTCTAGTATTTTACAGTATGATTCAGGCTGGAAGCAAGGTTTAGATAATTGACAATCCTAAAATAATATATAGAGAAAGCTACTTACTGTCAAAAACTCTTCTGTCATCGAAATATGGCAATAATTCGGGTGATTTTACGTCATGAGCTCATGAACGTAAATGTAATCGAAACAATCGTAATAGCAGGCAGCACTTTTCCTGTTCGCTGTCAGTGATATGAACTCAAAATCTCCTGGTGACTGTAGCGTTGCAGCATTCACTATACTCGTGATAGAAAAGGGAAGTGTTTTCTGACATCTTCTTTTCTAACGTAAGTTTCTAACCTAGAAGCGTGGCATGGTGAGTGAACCTTGACGAGAGGATGATAACTGGCAAATTTCGAGCTCAAAGTAAAGAGCTGCTTGGTTGGCTCTTTCTTTAACAAGAAAATCGAAAATCGCCAAATGCTTGTAGGCAATTTAGTGTTGTCGAATATTTTCTTGCTGTCAAAATTACATAATACTCCAGGTGAAACAAACCATTGTTGGACAGTAGATTCGAAGTGAATTGTTAAAATTGAAAAGGTAGTTTCGGAGTCATACACTAATAAGTTCTGACTTGACGTGGAGCATCCACAAGGAATCCATTTCTGGGCGTGCAATTGCATAGTTGTCTTGGTTCGTGTCATTGACCCGTACTATATAACCTGGGTAATTCATTACGTTCTGGACGAAGTTGATGTCTCCTTGGATGTTTGAGAAGTTGAGGCTTTTAGGTAGCGTTATCTCCTGTGAGGAAGTGTGGAGAGCCGTTGGTCTTTTATATATTCTAATACTGAATCATGTCTGATTCACCCATTTCAGTTTGTTGAAGCATCACACCTTCAGCATCTAAGTCGTCTCTTGGAACAGAATGAAATGGTTGTAGTTCTTCCACCTCTACGGAAAAAGTCACGCTCTCTTTACAACCAATTCTCCTCCAACGACCTGAAGCGTCCCTTCACCATCAAACATTTCTCAGACACCAGTCTTGCCAGCAATGATTTCTTCAAGTGAAAAATGAGTAAATGTGACCCGTCGATCCCGCTATCGCAACAATTATCCTTATGGGGGACAACAAATAGAAGTGAGCAGCAAGGACCAGTTACGAAATAATACTTTTATTCACTTCTTTAGTCGAAAGAGATGTTGTAAGTATATTAGTTTCGTGAATATAGTAGGTTTTTAACGGATGATCGAGGTAATAGACATTGGCTCGGCGTCAGAAAATAATCTGGAAAAGACAATTCTGTAGACAGTCCGTGCGCATGCTAGCAAGAGCCCCCAGCTAGCGTAACTATGCCAATCCATTAGCGTGCTTATTTGTCTATATAACAATATCCCCAAGTAAACAAAACAATCAACAACAACAAGAAGCATCCTATATTTAACTGGGAATTGTACTCGTAGGTGCTTTCCCTCGAAATTGAGTTCTTTTGCACTTCGTCCCGATTAATCGCAACATGTATTACACACATATATCATCGTCCACGTTACTCAAACGGGAGAGTGCGAGAGGGTGTCCCTCTCGCCGGGGGTTTGAAGGAGGCCCTGGCCCCCCTTCGATGGAAAAACACATGTGAGTTACTCCTTTATTATTCTTTTCTAACTAATATTCTCCGATTGTTGACTTAGAATCTTGACTTCATGGAATCTTGGCTTCGTGGAATCCTAACTTCTTGAAATCTTAACTTCTTGAAATCTTAGATTCTTGAAATCTTAGATTCTTGACTTCTTGGATTCTGGCTTCGACTCTGTAAGTCGCGTTGTCCCTTTAAAACCTAAAATATACTAACTCAATAGTAATTAGAGAGGGTAGATGGAGGATAGAAGGGGGGCTAAGAGTAAATAAATAGATAGATAGTAGCGTAACAGGGGTCCCTGCTAGTGCGTGCACGGACTGTCCACATAATTGTCTTTTCCAGATTGTCTTAATTTTGTCGAGGACCTGCTACATCCAGATCAAATTCCGTTACCACCACCTATTAAGTCAGCCTGTTGCCCCTGAAAACGACGAAATATAGGCTGAATAGCAAAAACCCATAGCATAGCTACGCAGAACGACTGTTCGTTGAAAGCCTGAATGTATCTGGGTTGAATATCTTTCCTCCAAGAAAGTGCTGTTCATAATTGTTGCGAGAGCTCTTATATTTTTATGCTTATTTGAAGAGAAGGTGACGCGCTTTGTGCGGCAAATCAAATTCACCCCTCTCGTTTATTACTACCAGGAACCACTTGACACTAAATCCCCAGGTACTCAAATATGCCACATAGGCAATTAGTATGCGATAGGGCTTCAAGTCGAGTAATTTGGAGGAAGATTCAGGAGGCGACAAGAGTGCTATACCTGGAAATTACAAAACAATCCGGCGCCCGAATTGTTGATTGTTTCTGTTTCACTTGGCCTCAACCTCCAGAATCTCGCTTATATAAATTACTTGGGAGAGCCTGCCCAGTATCAACACGAGCAACTTACAGTTAAGGTGCATACTTTGTTCAGCTACAACGATGTCTCTGTGGTGGAATATGGTGCAGATGGTGCAGATGGCAATGGTCATGATATCTGCCTGGGGTATAAGGAGAGAGCTACGGCGTCAAAAGATCCACTGAATTTTCAACTTCCAATATATTTATCACTCCCGATTCGCATTTTGTTGAGTATTCTACTCCATTCGTACTCTCATAATAAATATCCCGAGGTGAGGCTTTACAAGATGGTGAGGCATATTTGGAAGCTTGCAGATATGAGCTTGGAAGATTAGAAGGAGTACGGTGAGTGAAAGTTGTGGGGGCCGGTTGATGTGGTCTTTACTAAGAGTATCACTTGCTACTTGAAGCACGTAATCTATCTCATTGAACGAAAATAAACGCAATTCTTCCTGGAACTATATTTGAAGGCAAATAACCATCCAGAACGACCCTAACAGTCAAAGATATCGTCTACCTTGGTCAGATTACTCCAGACACCCATGATGACCAAAAAGGTGGAATATACTAAATCGACAAGGACTCGCGAAATCCTTCTTCTGAACTCTATATCTCTGGATCTTTACTTGCCTCCGCATCTTTTTTTGTTGTCGAAAGTCTCATATCCGGATGAAGGTACAACAGTGAATTAACACTTGCGACCCCCGGAACTAAAATTGATAACTTACTGTTACTCAATTTGTGGCTGTCAAACGAATCATGAGTCAGAAGAACAGCAGCCATACCACATATTGCTGGAATTGCCATTCGCTTGATCTGCCAAACCGGGGTCCCATCCGACTCCTATAGATATCAGTCTTTGCATTTCCATTTCGTCGTGAGTGAATGACCTGGCATTGATCATCTCATTGAATAGGTTGAAATATTTGATAAAGACCATTTAGGTATTGACAAATATGTTCAGGTTTTGAAAATTTCCTATTTTTGCCTACTCTCACACGCCTTGAGTGGGACAGAAAAACCTTCCTATCTTGCCCTCTGCTGTTTCTTCGCGACTTTGAAACACAACAACAATGCAATCAATAGTTCCAAGAACTTGTTCGAATTGTCAATAACTACATTTTTTATGTGTTTTTCCTAGTTGCGTGGAGAACAGAACTTACCGGTGAGTACAGGCCGTTGAAAGTGGAAAGCGGCGGTGAAAAAAAAAAACGAGTAGAGTAGAGTAGTAGCACCTACTCTACTCTACTCTACTACTCAAGAGTACTACTCGAGTAGTGCGGGCTGATTCGGACCGACGTTCAGGAGACTCAGGCCTGACATCAGTGTAGGGCTAGAAGATCGTAGTAAGAGTTTTCCTAAGGTTATATCTCATTATAAGAGAGAGAGAGAGAGAAAACTAGCGTTCTTATTTCCCCTCCTAGTTTTTAACAACACCCTATTAAAATTGCATCCTTTAAGCTTATATCGTTATATTACTACTATTTATAGACTACTCAAGCAGTTGCGAGTACTTGAGTAGTTTGTGTTCACACTGGAAAGCGGATCTTTTCACCGTCCTGGTAGAGGACGCGGTCAAAAGTATGGAGAATACAGGGAATGCGTTGTAACGAAGTAACGCCCCGTAAGAAATCCTGAAGGCTCCTAATTCGCCCTCCCCCCTGTAAAAGGGCGTCGATATCCTGAAGCTATGGGGGTAAGCAAGCCTATACGACAGAATCTAGGACCTAATTTTATAGAGAGGTCCATTGGAATATAGTGCTCAAGCAAGTCTGCGGCTTCAGGGTATCTTTACAGGGGGTTTTAGCGTAGTGCCCTGTATTATCCAGGTGGTTCCCAGTAACTATTTCCCAGCAAGTTGTTTCCGAGTATTTGTAATTTATTTCAGAGAAACTTCCGAGAAAACTAACTCCGAGCAATTTATGCCAAGCAAGCTATTTCATAGAGTAAGTTTATTTTCGAGACAATATTTCCCAGTAAGTAATTTCCACTTGAGAAGTAAATTTTCAAATAAATCTGAGATATTTCTGGGAAATGATTCCCGAGTGATTATTTCCGAGTTAGTATTTCCGACGGTATCTCTCAAGATATCTACGAATGATTCCCGAACGAATATCTCCGAGCCAAGCTGAACAAGTAAATACCCCATAGAAAACAGCAAGCCACGCCTGGCCTTCTACAGTAATAAAACAACAATAACGTCAAAGATAAAATATTTCTAAGTTCGGATATAATACTACAGTATCTTCTGCATCTACCTATATTTTTTGGTATATTTTTGTGACGGTTTGCTGTTGACTTTTACGTGCTGCTGCTTCTCTTTACTGTCACTCCGCAGAGTGACTACGGTTATCAGCGTCTTTTTTCTTCCCTTCGAGGCACCCACCTTGACTTTATAATTTTATACTCTAATACAGCCCCAACCACCTTTCCGAAACATAAAAACTTCCCAGGTTTAACAATTCCACTCCTAAGAATCGCCTGAGATTTTTATTATATTTTTGCGACCGTATTTGGGCTTGTAGTGCTGTAGGTAGAAGGGAGTATGTTTTGGTGGGGTAGCGTGTTTTGAACGCCTAGGATAATTAAGCGCATTATTTAGGAAGGCAGTCTGCTCATTTTTCTAATCACTCCGAGGCAATAGCTGCGATTGTCTGAGAATATGCGAGTAAATAACGGAGGCATGGCCCCCTGTGAACGTATGAGGGCGTCGAGAGCAATTACCAAACCACTTACTCTCGGGATCCCAGCCACGCGGGAGACATTAAAAATTGCAGAGTAATCACCCTAGATGATTGAGAGAATTTGAAATATTGTCCTCAATAGTTGGAACACTTAACTTCCATTTTCCTCCAAAGTCCGAAGAACAACGGGAGGGTTGGTAGGCAGGGGTGACCTTATTACTGCCACTTTTTCTGTCCACCGCGAGCCAGCTTCCCACAACAGATGAAAATTTTCACATGAGAGGAATGAAATAAAGTTGCAGTATGGTATAAATAAGACTCGTATAAGTTCTAGATCAAAAGGGTATCGACGCAATACAAGCACAGCATGAATGCACGCCACCCAAAGACCCAATCTATAATCTAGATCCCAAAACCCCAAACGCCATACACCTTGCCAGTAAACAACCAAACGGCTGAAGAGCCACAGACATTATCCCTATCCATCATATAAAATTTCCATAAAATCATTCAGAGATGTTCAACACGCCCTCTAAACCTTACTCCCCCTGAAATTGAATATACCTCGACGAGAATAGCTCGACTTCTCAGGATGCCCACCAGACACACTCCTCTTCTCGTTCCTCCCCTTGACGAACAACCCAAAACAAGCGATAGCAGCAACTCCCATAAACGCAACACTCGTCCAAGTAAGCGCCAAATACTTGCCCCCCTTATAAGCTTCAATCCCAACTTTACTAGTAAATTTATTAATCCCCTTAGCCGCTTTCTTCTGCACAATCGTAACAGCAATCGAAGCGATCATCAAAGCGAGGAAAGACAGAGAAGCAAGACCTATATTGGCCATCGCCAACAGACTCTTCTCAGTGAATAGATAAGCGAGTGAAACAAGGATGACAAGACCAGCGGCCGCGATACCGATAGCGTAGAGCACGAAAGTTGCATTTAAAGCGGCGGAAAGCGCATCGAGTCCATCTTGGATGTCGTCTGGGAAGTGTAGTTGGGTGAGATTCGTTTTTAGGGGTGAGGCCATGAGTTTTTGGTTTATGGGACCGACGAGGTCGAAGTGATACATAGCAGTTTGATTCGAGCACTTCGTAACATTCTTACTTGCTCCTTTGATAGTGGCGTTGGGTGTGAAATCTCCTTCACACGCATCCATCAAATGGAGAGAGTAGAACTCCTTGATCCCCAACTTCTTGGCGATTTCTTCGGCGGCTTCGTTGAGGAGGGCGTTTGCTTCGTCTTGGATGTTGTCGATTGCTGAGCCGGCTGCTGAGGTTGCTGATGTAAATGCGGAGGAAACCTTTGAAGCGCCTGATCCGCCTGCTGAGGAGACTTTGGAGGCAGCTGCGGCAGCTGCTGAGGAAGCACTATCTCCGATGTTTGAGAGGCTATCCCCTAGTCCTCTTGTTGTCTTTTTGTTGTTGGTGAGCAAGTTTTTACCGAGCCCCGTAGTATTTACAGTTAAAATTGAATAATCTGGGGAAGAAATATCAGTACAGGAACCCTTTTAAGAAGAACTATAGTAAGACTAACCTTCAAGGTAGCCGGGTTTTGAACCGGCCATGAGAGCGAGCATCGAAAGTACAAAGGCGACGATGGCTAGCACCATCGGAACGAGAACGTAAATATGACTTTTCATTTTGGCGGTATGTGGAACTTGTTTGATAATAGTATTGTAGTTCTAGTTGGGTGTTGGGAGAGATGTAGTGTAATCAACCGGGAAAAGATCGAACTTTATAGAGGGAGTGTAAATATGATTCTGTCTTGATTCACAAACGCAAGGAGACAACTGAATGTTCATATAGTCAAGCACGAGTCAAAGAAAACGCATCCCAACACGACCCAACCTCTCTCCGACCAACGACATCATGTTACTCCACACAATGGAAATAGATCCAATCGAGGCCAGACAAAGAAAAAAGCCACCCGTATTGCGGTTATTAGTCGAACAGGGGCATTGATCAAGTTCTGGGACCCTCATTGTCTTGTTTCCACCGACTTTGGCCCAACGTGGCATGCACGGCCAACATACGATAGAAGATCATTTGGGTGTGACTGGTCGAGCGGTAATTCATTTGATCCAATCTGTGATTTGAAGCCGAAGATTGTTTAATTCGGACCCCAGTCCCTTCTACGTCATGTCGGATGTCTTTATTGACAGGGCAAATGGTTGGTGGAGAGCGAAGCATGTCAAAACAGGATCTGGAAGCGAGTTTCTTGCAGCGCGCGGGCCCAAGGCACGACGGGCGCAAACAGGTTCTCCAATTATTTTCAGGGTCTCAACGACGGCCTTTATCCCAACCCTATAATAGCCCTATATGCACCTCCTTATGGATATATCTGGAAAAACCCGGATTGCACCCAGAACCAACCGTTTGTGGTGAAAGAAAAAGTTGATACAGTTCATGGTACTTCGTAACATCGTACAAACCTCACCGAGAAGCGCGCGATGCGCTTGGGAGTCACCGAGGAGAAGCAGCGCTTAATCACTCAATGCTCTCTCACTATCCCCAACCAACACAGAAACCGAATGACCCATCAAAAGATCCATCAAACGTTTCTCCCTCCATGGCCTTCAAGCAGCCTAACCGCGGCACTTGATCAGGCGCATAGAATCGTAGCAGTGCTTCCATATCTTCTTCGTTCATTTCACACAAGTCCTCCAGACTATATGCGTCGCTGACTTTGATCATCCTGAATGCGGTCAGTATGGTGTCTCAAGAGACGAGCAATTCCCTTCTTACCAGGCCATTCTTTTTGGACCCTCCTCTGGCTTGGGAGCAACCTTTCTCAACATCTGCCGTAACTTCCCAACTTTGGTGATTGCCTCTCCCACATTCTCTGGCAGATTGGCAGCAATTGACCGTCTCACAATATTTGCCAATCGTGGACCTTTTCCATTCGTGCTAACCATGACCTGCAATGGCCCGTCTCGATGTACACTACCAAAGTAGAAATCACACTCCGGAGGCACATCTGCAATATTGGCTGCTATCCTTCTTTCTTTGCACAACTTCCATATCTGCGAAGAGGCTTCTGGGTCGTCGACAGCCGTCAATACCATATCGACATTATCCAGGTCTGAAGGTTCGAATTTGCGATCAACATAATCGACTTGGCCCTTTTGTATTCGATATGCCACTTCTGGGTTGAGTCCCTCTCGGGGGGAAACTACCGTGACTTTTGCATCGGCATTGAGAACGTTGAGGATTCGACCTGCTGCGACCTATTCCAGCATCAGTTCGTGGCGGCTTCTCTCGTCGAGTAGTGCACCATACCTCGCCGCCGCCAACGACTAGGACCCTCTTATTCCTAATCTGCCAGGCCAGAATCAGCGACCCTCCTCCTTGAACTTCAGGGAATTGTTCTTCACTCATTTCGGGTTGTGTGACGGTGGTGAAGGAGACGGGCGCAAAGTGTCACCTTGTGAATGAAATGAATCCCATCAATGAATCTTTTTCCGAGGAAACACCAAGCCATCCCTGGTAGACTTGAAGCGATAAGCTTTCTTATCGCGCCGGCTCGCAAACATCCAACCTTGACCCCTTACCTAAGCAACTGGGCTGAGGAGGAAGTTGCTTGAAACGGACCCCTTCACAACACTTTGACTTCGAGCAGGCGAGGCTTCAAGGCCAAAGTCGCAAACCCCCTCCATCCCCTCCCGCTATGTCTGGTAGAAAGCTGGGAGGCGGGAGGATATTAGGAAGTGCAAAGTCGCTGGCACCTCCCGCCCCTCCGGCGCATCGACGACACGAATCCGACACCTTCTCCCCCTCCGCAAGCACATTGTCCTTGAGTTCGAGGGGTTCAACAGCCTCCCCTCTGGCCACATCACCACTACCCGAAAATGGCCAGGATTTGATATCAGTGGCTTCCTTGGAGAATGGCGGGCCATCGAGAGTTGCAGCGGCGAGCAGTAAACTCACATGCCCGATATGTAATGAAGAAATGGTGTGTATATCTAGGCAGAATTATAGAGATATACTAACGGGTTTCAGATGACTCTTTTGCAACTGAACAGGTACGTAATTCCAACTAACCCCAAAAACTCGTGCTAATTATATAGACATCTCGACGATGATCACCAGGAGCTGCCTGAAGTCCAACAAGACGAAGTGAAGAATTGGTTCGACAAGCAGGTCGTAAAGGCAAAGAAATTCCAACCGTTGGCAGTTATCAACCAGAAGTTGAAGGGATTGGATGTATTCGAGTCGAACGAACCCCCACCTGCGCCCAGAGCGACTCCGAGCGCCCTCCCAGGCAACCGTTCAACCAGTTCAGAGATATACAGGCCAGATCCCGATGAAGTTGTGACCAGGGCACATTGGCAGAAGTCAGGATATAATGATGTGTGTACGGAACCGGCTTGTGGGAAGAGGTTGGGGTCTGTGAATGGAAATGTGAATTGTAGGAAGTGCGGACGCCTTTTCTGCGAAGATCATACCATGTACCAGATGAAACTTTCCCGGTCAGCACAACACGAACCTATACGCGGATTCTGGTGTCGAACTTGTGAGACTTGTTTCAAGTCGAGGGAGGGATACAATGACCATAATGGCCTCTCGCGGGATCACACAAGCGACTTCATGGCGATGCGAAGGAAGACTGTGGACAAGGCATATTTGGAGGTATCGCGGTTGGAGAAACGACTTACGAAACTCACTCAGCTACTTGCCAATCCGCCAGAAGAATTGTCGAGTAATAACGGGGGGATCATGTCACTTGCCGGTCAGAAGAATCAACGAAAGACTCTGGAGCAGTCAATAGTGACTTGGGAGGAGGATGCGAAAGTCTTAAAATGCCCTTTCTGTCAGCAACAATTTGGATCATGGTCATTCCGGCGACATCATTGCAGACTGTGCGGTCGAGTTGTCTGTTCCGATCCACAAACAGGATGCTCGACTGAGATTGGTCTGAATGTGACGACTGGTAAGTTTCCATTTACACATTTTTACCTCATTTATTGACCAAGGACAGTGGCTGATGTTTTATCAGAAAAAGCCGCAGATTTAAATATCGACGTTCGAATGTGTAAAGAATGCAAGCATACAGTTTTCAGCAAAAAGGACTTTGCGGCAGAAGTGTTACACAAACCACCGGACCAACGATCATACGAGAACCTGGTTCAATTTGAGAAAGGCATTCGCTTGCTATTACCCACCTTCCAGAAACTCTTATTTATTCTTCAGGATCCCGACAAATCACCTACCTCAGTACAACTAGCCGAAGCATCTAAAACTCGGAAACGACTTATTGATAGTTTTGGAAAATACGACATGACTGCGAAAAGGATACGGGATTTAAAAAGTAAGAGCACGACACAACTGAAGCTCCAGAGAGCGGTCTACCAACAAAGCGCAAATTTCCTCAGTCTGCATATGCTACCACTGAAACAACTACCCAAAATACTCAAACATGCGTCCCCGCACGGTTCCAATGGTCTTCTGGGCAACCGCTGAAGTGCACTATCTACGATAATATATAATGATATCGATAC